>BEWF01000206.1:2784-242206 GCA_002583695.1 Pleurotus salmoneostramineus
TCCTTTGGAGGTACGCAGTCTCGGGAATGATGTATCGTTTTGGTTGTGCTTACCGCGCTTTTACAGCGTCATCGGCTGAGGATGGCCTCGTCATCGACTTGTCTCGCTACTTCAATACGACGCGCGTTGATCCTGAGAACAAACTTGCTTATGTCGGTGGTGGAGCCGTATGGGCTACCGTTGATAAGGCTGCCATCGAACATGGTCTTGCCACCGTTGGTGGATCGGTCAACCATGTACGTATTCCTGAATATAGCGTTTTGCGTCGACTTGGATTGACGAGCGTTAATTTATTGATTTAGACTGGTGTTGCTGGGTAGGCGTAGTATTGACTTGCTTGCGCAGTGTTGATCAGCTTCTTTCGCGATAGTCTCCTTCTCGGTGGAGGATATGGATGGCTTTCTGGGTTGCATGGGATGACCATCGATAACCTCGTCCAGGTAAATTATTAGTCATTGCGCTTCTTCTCGCACGGGGATTACTTACCCGGGCCTGTCTTTCCTACTAGGCGACCATTGTGACAGCGAAGGGCGAAACGGTCATTGCAAGCGAGACTGAGAACTCCGATCTACTCTGGGGTCTCAGAGGTGGTGGCTGCAACTTTGGTGTACTAGTTGAAGCTGTCCTGAAATTGTATCCTCAACGAAGGACCGTCTTCGGTGGCCTCGTGGTCTTCAAGCCCGACGTGTTTGATGACTTGATGACCCTCACTGATAAGTGGTGGACCAAGGGGACGACTGGTGATGCCGGTATGCATCATATTCTCACTGTGGCACCCGATGGTTCTGGAGTAAGTGCTTATTTCCACATCTAAGATGTACTTTCACAACGTCACTTCATTTCTTCATTTAGCCTAGCATCGCCGTCATCCTCTTCTATAATGGGTCCGAAGCCGACGGAAGGGAATACTTCAAAGATTTCTATGCTCTCAGTGAGTAGACCAAGGCCTCGTCAACGAGCCAATCACATTGAATTGGCGCAATAGAGCCCGTCATGGACATGGCAAAGGAGATCCCCTACGAAGGGGTTAACGCTATGCTCGTGCGTACGACTATCCAAATGGCGACAGTGACGCACTGACACTCATTTTCCATAGAACCCAATGGTTGACCATGGCCAAGGTCGTTATATGAAGGGAACATTCTTCAATTCGGTTGATCGTGATTCTATGCGCGACGCGTGGAATTGCGCCGTCAAGAATAGTACTGGCGAACACACCGGTGCCGTCATATTCGAGTATATCCACCAAGCGAAAGTTGGCTCAGTCCCCAAGGACGCCACTGCTTATTGCAACCGTGGTGGTATGAACATGATTACAAGTTGGACATGGCGTACCAACACATCCGAGAACATTGATCATGCAAAACTTGCTGGACGGGCCATCGTCGATATCGTCGCTCGTGGTCAGCATTCACCCGCGGCTGGATATGGTAACTACGGTAAGAGTTTCCCTCCTTCCCCACTGTTCAGCGTGAGGTCAGCTTGCTCACCAACTGTTAGACCACGACGTTATTGATGTCCCCCACCATGAAGACGAGACTTCCGCGATCAAGGGTGTTGCTGAAGTGCTATTCGGTGACAACTATCCGAAGCTGCAAACTTTGAAGGCCAAATATGACCCCGACGTGATATTCAACAAATGGTTCGTCATTTCGCCAGCGTAAACCTAGCTAGGAGGGAGCCGTAGATAGATTTTAGAGGACAGGATCGACTGTCTTGGAATTAGTAATGACTCTGTAATAAAGCGTTTCCCGTCGCGTCTACTCAGCGCCTAAGAAAAAAGCATAATCCAAAAAAATATGGTCACGAAAAAAGAAATGGTACGACTCGCTCTGTGTATAAGTTGGTTGCCTCCCACACTCCAACAACCTACCATCCCCACTCTACGCGACCAGGCATGGCTTCCAACAAGTCCAAAGCCTCCAAAACCCCCGCCTCGTCGTCAGACGCGTTGATGACCTGAGTCAAACGCGCTGCCGTCTTCGTCCTCCTCATCGCGTGTTTCAAGTGGCTAGACACCATAAAAGTGCGTCAGCCTCGTCATTTGACGCGTAAAAACCTCGAACCTAACCATTTCTCTGTTTATCTTCGAAATTCTTAGGACCGTTGGTATGTCTTCGACCCCGAAAAGCTGCACCAACTCTCTCGCGACGCTATTGCCGTCCATACGCAGTGCTGAGCGGACGATCAAAATTTCAAACTCCGACCGGTGACTTGAGGGACCGAGTCACGGAAGTCACTGGGAAGACGGTATAGAACAACGGCCTGATCTGGAATCCCTTCCCGATTTGGGCTCTGTTGCCTTCCAGCCAAAACTTCGAGCGGGTGGTCGAGCCTTCTTCTGTATTATTATAGTATTATACCGATCCATTGTCTGGTTTTGGAAGGGTGCGGAGTCTAACTAGGTCTGCGATGTCCACATCATTGGAAGGGCGTGAAAGATACTACCATATAACGACAGATAACGACGTCTGGAAAGCGCGCCAGAACCCAGAGAACCGGAGAAGAGTCGCGAAGACACCGTGGCGCGCCTCAAATGTGACGTTACATACCTAACCGTAACGTAACGCTCCAACTTGACCTGGACCACCACAAGCAGACCACAAGCCAACAATGTCGAGGCTCGACAACGGCCGTATTACCGAGAAACGCTTTGCGGTTCTCAGGCCATTGGGACCCCATATTCCCGAAAAGCAGCAAGCGCCTGCTTCGGACACCGCTAGTTCTATCTCTGGCACTACCAGGTCAAGGCGCATCGACGCAGGCGGTTGCATCCTCACTCGGGCTCTCGATCTTACGAATGAAAGGATCCATTGGGTGGCGGCGGTGCGTGACGAAGCTCGTAAAGCCGATATAGTGAGCGATCATCTTTCGTTCACTAACCCAACTCAACACCAACTTCTCCAGATCCACCTTTTGGCTCACGAACTTCGGGTTGTCTTCGACCCCGACTCGTTCAATTTGGAGAGTCCCGAAAACATGTCGCTTTGTGCGCCCTAGGTTTCCACAATTTACATGTACACTCAACTCTCTGTAGTGCGCATAGTGTTTCATCGGCACCACGACCTATACGCCACCATCGCCATATCGCCTTCCATCGCCACTCTTTTTGCTTTCAGCAATTGGCTCACACAGGACAACCAGCGCCGTCAGAGTAAGCCCAATCCTTCTATGACACCGCCAGGGAGTCGAACTTCGCGCAATAGGTGCTGTCGCCCAGGGCCACCCAGATCCAGGTCGTTCGTCTCTCCAGTCTGCCGTGGACGCGGTAGGGGCCACCAGTAACGTCTCAGTCCTTTGAAACTCAACTGCTTATAGGGAAAGCTAAAGCCTGCTGAGTTCTTGTACGAAATCGTCATTCTTCACCCATCGCATTTCCTTGTCAACGACGAATCCATCGGCATCTATGATGGGTCCACATGGGTACCATACCACCCTTCCAATAACCTACTCGTCGACGCAACAGGTGCCGAACTTCCTCCCTTTCGTGACACGGTTGGCGGCTTGAATCCAATATTGGTCAACTTTGCTGCAGCTCTGCGCTACCGTCGGTTCCTCCGTGTGGCCGGCAATCAGCTGGTTAGCCCGCGTGCTCAGTCTCTCGCTTTTCAGTCCATACAACTACATGACTTGGTAATGTGGAAGCCAAGTCCGCCATCCCGCATCCGCATGCCCTTGCCTACCGCACAGACTGTTGGCGAGCTTTCTCAGTCAGGTGATTACATCTCCACCACTGCTACCTCGCATCCAGCAGCCCCAGCAGCCCCAACGTTGGGCGCGTCTGAGGCTCCGACAACCTATATATCCCACGGAATGAGTGTCGATGAAATGGAACGTCTGCTCTACGGTGGAAAAGGTCAGTGCATTTCCTCTGAGCCTTGGGTGTTGCTAACAACCTCGCTAGAGTTCCTTCCCCTTCCGGATCTCATTGATGCCCCGTCGCGAGACACCAGCTCTTCTCCGACACCCTCGTTCTCTTCTAAGGTTGAATCATGGAAGGCTGCGCTTCCACAGTCAGTGTCCTGATCTGCAAACTTGATTCTCCACTTGCTGTGTTTTTGCTGTATATACATACTAGGATATGTCTAGATAACTCACATGTCGACATTTTTCCTTAAGCTTGCAGACAAGCGGGTCCGATAATCCTGCGTTCAAAAATCCGCATTCGAGCAGCTCGATTGCTTAATTCTGATGTGTTGGGGGATTTGTTACTATAATGAACTATGCATTATCATCTAACAAACCATACAAGCTAGCTTAGAATGTCCTCGACATCCCGTAGACGTGAGAACGAGAAGTGCGCCACACTTGCGCCACGCACCCGTACCCGCAGCTACGGATCAACTACGGACGTGGGTACGGGTACAGCTGTCGTTGCTTTCACCGCCAATGGCTTCAGTTGTCAACTTGACCCACACATTCTTCAATTGCCTTTGGTTTCGTCTCAGCTAGAGGATTAGACATGTCTTCTCCCACTCTTACCAAAGACTTCTCTGGCGATATCGTCACCCCCGATCATCCTGAATATACCAAAGCAATCGCGCGTTGGGCTATCAATGCAGAACGCAAAGCAAGAATCGTCGCTTTCGTGAAGGACACCAAAGACATCGCAACTGCGATCAAATATGCTCGAGATAACGGACTTTCACTCGCCATTCGTGGTGGTGGTCATAGTTCCTTTGGAGGTACGCAGTCTCGAGAATGATGCATCGTTTTGGTTGTGCTTACCGCGCTTTTACAGCGTCATCGGCTGAGGATGGCCTCGTCATCGACTTGTCTCGCTACTTCAATACAACGCGCGTTGATCCTGAGAACAAACTTGCTTATGTCGGTGGTGGAGCCGTATGGGCTACCGTTGATAAGACCGCCATCGAACATGGTCTTGCCACCGTTGGCGGATCAGTCAACCATGTACGTATCTCTGAATAAGACGTTTCGCATCAACTTGGATTGACGAGTGTTGATTTAGACTGGTGTTGCTGGGTAGGCGTAGTATTGACTTGCTTGCGCAGTGTTGATCAGCTCCTTTCGCGGTAGTCTCCTTCTCGGGGGAGGGTACGGATGGCTTTCTGGGTTGCATGGGATGACCATCGATAACCTCGTCCAGGTATATTATTAGTCATAGCGCTTCTTCTCGCATGGGGTTTACTTACCCGGGCCTGCTTTTCCTACTAGGCGACCATTGTGACAGCGAAGGGCGAAACGGTCACTGCAAGCGAGACCGAGAACTCCGATCTACTCTGGGGTCTCAGAGGTGGTGGCTGCAACTTTGGTGTTCTGGTGGAAGCGGTCCTGAAATTGTATCTTCAGCGAAGGACCGTCTTCGGTGGCTTCGTGGTCTTCAAGCCTGACGTCTTCGATGACTTGATGACCCTCACTGACAAATGGTGGTCAAAGGGAACCACTGGTGATGCCGGTATGCATCATATTCTCACTGTGGCACCCGATGGTTCTGGAGTACGTGCTTATTTCCGTATCTGAGATGCGCTTTCACACCGTCACTTCATTTAGCCTAGCATCGCCGTCGTCCTCTTCTACAACGGATCTGAAGCCGAAGGAAGGGAATATTTCAAAGATTTCTATGCACTCAGTGAGTAGACCACGGCATCGTCAACGAGCCAATTACATTGAATTGGCACAATACTCTAGAGCCCGTCATGGACATGGCAAAGGAGATCCCATACGAAGGGGTTAACGCTATGCTCGTGCGTACGACTATCCAAATGGCGACAGTGACGCACTGACACTCATTTTCCATAGAACCCAATGGTTGACCATGGCCAAGGTCGTTATATGAAGGGAACATTCTTCAATTCGGTTGATCGTGATTCTATGCGCGACGCGTGGAATTGCGCCGTCAAGAATAGTACTGGCGAACACACCGGTGCCGTCATATTCGAGTATATCCACCAAGCGAAAGTTGGCTCAGTCCCTAAGGACGCCACTGCTTATTGCAACCGTGGTGGTATGAACATGATCACAAGTTGGACATGGCGTACCAACACACCCGAGAACATCGATCATGCAAAACTTGCTGGACGGGCTATCGTCGACATAGTCGCTCGAGGACAGCATTCACCCGCGGCTGGATATGGTAACTACGGTACGAGCTTTCCTCCCACCCCACTGTTCAGTGTGAGGTCAGCTTGCTCACCAACTGTTAGACCACGACGTTATTGATGTCGCCCACCATGAAGACGAGACTTCCGCAATCAAGGGTGTTGCTGAAGTGCTATTCGGGGACAACTATCCGAAGCTGCAAACTTTGAAGGCTAAATACGATCCCGACGTGATATTCAACAAATGGTTTGTCATTTCGCCAGCGTAAACCTAGCTAGAGGGGAGCCGTAGGTAGATTTTCGAGTTAGAGGACAGGATCGACTGTCTTTGAATTAGTAATGACTCTATCTAATAAAGCGTTTCCCGTCGCGTCTACTCAGCGCCTAAGAAAAAATCAAAAAATACGGTCACGAAAATTTAAAAGAAATGGTACGACTCGCTCCGTGTATAAGTTGGTCGCCTCCCACACTCTAACAACTTACCATCCCCACTCTACGCGACCAGGCATGGCTTCCAACAAGTCCAATGCCTCCAAACCCTCTGCCTCATCGTCGGACGCGTTGATGACCTGGGTAAAACGCGCTGCCGTCTTCGTCCTCCTCATCGCGTGTTTCAAATGGCTAGACACGATAAAAGTGCGTCGACATCTTCATTTGACGCGTAAAAACTTCGAACCTTACCATTTCCTCTCTTTCTCCTCCGAAATTACAGGACCGTTGGTATGTCTTCGACCCCGAAAAGCTGCACCAGCTCTCGCGCGACGCTATTGCCGTTCACGGTGAAAACACGGAAGCCATAGTCCACCACATCGTCACGAACCTCACAGCCGAATACCCTTCCAATAAAATTCGCATCAACACTAACGAGAAGGAGTGGGTTTTCAACAACGCTGGTGGTGCCATGGGTGGAATGTACATCATCCACGCCAGCATCACAGAGTACTTGATTATCTTTGGTACACCTTTGGGCACAGAAGGACACACGGGAATCCACACCGCGGACGACTACTTCAACATTCTGGTCGGCGAGCAGTGGGTGTACAACCTTGGAAGCTACGAAGTCGAGAGATACCCTGCTGGGAGTGTCAACTTGATGCCGAGAGGCATTAGAAGGCAATACAAAATGCACAAAGGCTGCTTTGCTCTTGAATATGCTCGTGGTACGTGGCCCGTCTTTGCTACGGTCTCTTATAGCTTACCCTCTGCTTCAGGCTGGATCCCACCCATGTTGCCGTTCGGCTTCGCAGATGCCCTCACGTCTACGCACGACTACATCAGTGTTTACGACACCACTGTTTGGACTGCGAGAGAAATGATTAAGAATCTTCTCGTTGGCAAGATCTAACCTATTTATGACCTACATATATAGAATACGGTAGAGGATTCAACGATAGTACATATATTCTTATTCGCCCAACCGCTTAACAAACCTATCTTGGCCAACTATGGCTACACTTGCTTGTGAGGTCGTCGGAAAGAGTTATGCAAATGTTACAAGCAGTCTGGTATAATACACACAATGATGGTTATCTCGTACTACGCGTATACTCTATGATTGTATGTATGACATTATCCTCCTGCAGAACAGAAACCATGACCGTCGTAATACTGGACGTGATAGGTAAGAGTGTGAAATAAGTAGCAGAGAAAGAGGTCCCAATTAAAAGAGAGAAAGAAAAGGATTAACTCCTACAGTACACTCGCTTAACGGAAGGAGAACGTCAGCGACATCCCACAGAGAAAGCACAAATAAGGCGAAGGAAAGTCTGAAAGGAAATTGAATAAATGAATTGCTTGAAGCCGGGCGTCTGGATGGCGATGATGAGCTTTATAGAGTAACAGGGGGATAGAGTAATGTAGCGGTATATGGCAGCGAGCCATGCACAAACCGAGCATGCTGAGACGATAACATTCCTCAAGGGCTGTTCATCCGATGGTCTACGATGTCTCTATCTTTCGGCGAACGGTGCACGATGAACAGCCTGCGTTCTGGAGTAGCGTCCCCGCCGCCGTCATCGCTTCCACCTCCTTCGCATCGTGGATGGTCTGTCACATCCGACTCCGCAGCGATATGCGCAACATTACGCTGCGCTATCCAGTCATCGTCTGCGCCATACTCGTTCCCACCCTCGTCCCCTGTATCCCCTTCGTCGGTGCTTACGCTGCATAAACTCTGGGTATCTGACGACGCACAAGAGCCTCCAGCACTGGAGCGTGTAGGCTTAATGGTTGGTTCATCATCCGTGGTATCATCGCCATCGGCGACGTCAGTTTCCGTCTCTGTTTCCGTGTCATCCTCGTCCCTATATTGGGGAAGGGTGCGTGCAGTAGGGCGGAAGGAGGGGGTCTTGTTATGAATTGCATGTGGGCTTGTAGACGTATTAGGATATGATGGGTATTGGTGGGCACTCCGAGATGAAGAAGGCGTGGGTTGGTGTGAAATGGCAGCGGGCTGTTGGTATTCATGATGTGAGGACTGCGAGGGTGTGTATGAGGGACGTTCGGAGATTCGTCCGCCGTATGCATCTATGGCGCCCATTGCAGCTGCGCCTTGCGGAATTCGGTCGGCTTGAGTGGATGAGGGTGTCGGTGGAGTGTGGGTGGAGGTGTGTGGAGGTGCCAAAGATAAAGGCACCGAGGAGGAAGCATCGGAGTTGGCGAACACGACGAGCTGGTCAGCATAACGCTGCATCTCTACAGGAGAAATGACGAGTCGGAAGTCGTTTAAAAGAAGGAATTGCAGTTCAAGCTGGTTTAATTCAGCTTGGGGTAGACCGCCGACCTTTGACCGGAGATTGAGGATACGGACAAGGGGACAGAAGAGAAGGAGCACGCACCTTTGCATACCGAGAATTCGTGTAAAAGACGTCACTAAAAAACTTGCTCGCAACCGTAACTCCAGCGATGACAAGGCGGTGTATGTTGTACGAGTCGATGACAAAGGTTTTCCCGATGGCCTCTGTGCTGAGCTTGGACATTCTATCAAAGTATACGAGCAAGGACAGGAAGACTTGGTTGGACGTAGGACAGTATTTGAGGATGCGAAGGAGGTAGGCTTCGAGGGTGATAGTAGGGACGTTCCTGGCGTGAAAAGTGAGGGTTGACGAGGGCGTAAGGATGGCATTCTTCGACGCAGTCGTCAGTGTCCTCCATATCGGCGTAGCATGCGATACCGAGTGGGAAGACTGGTTTTCTGAGACCGGAGAAGAGGATGATTCTAGTTTATCATTTGCAGCTGCTATCTGGGTCAAAAGCGACGCCAAAACCTTCAAAAGGTCTGTCGAAGGGTAGGAATTGATATCCACTGATGGTGGATGCTGCTGCTGAGGTGGAATTGGGGCTGAGCTCGCTGCTGGCGGCGATGGCGAGGGCTTTCGTGGTTGTTGTTGTTGGTGGTGGTTGAGGTGAGAGGTGGAAGTTGTGGGGGACGGCTGGTGGCTCTTTGTTGTGGTGGTGAAGGGCAGGGCTTTTTTTGTGAAGGACGGGAGTCTCCTTGGGACTTTCCTGGGCTGGTGCGGTTCAGGGGACGGGTCGAAAGGATGGACGAGGGCGAGCATTGGAATCCGAAATGTGATGGGCAAAAGTAAGAAAAGAAGGGATTTAACGTCAACCCTAGCTAATCTAGTTCCCACGCTCAAAGCCAGTCAACATCCTCTGCGCGAGTTTCCTCAGCCCATGCTCGTCTCTGTAGCCTATCTCCCCCTCTGTCAGCGATCCCAGGTGGTCCATGAGTTCCACAAGGTTGCTATTCTACATCATTCGCGCACATTCAGAGATCAGCCCAGGAACGTATGAATATGAATCATCGAACCCACCTTAACCACGTCTTTTCCCAGTCGCTTCCCTTGCCACCAAGCTTTGATCTTTACCATCCCCATCTTGATCTTCGCGAGTTCCTAACCATGTCATAAATCAATGGTCGACGTTTAACCGCGGGCCTCTTACCTCTTGAGACATGCGAGATTTTCCCTTGATCAGTTTCTGCACCCTGCGTGCCACGTCCTCCACCGTTTCGATAATTTCATCACCCGGGTCTTCTGTGGGGATTGTCTCCTGGACCCGCGTCGAAGCGTCACCCCGCTCCTCAACGACTCTCTTTCTCTTTCGGCTGTGCTTCTCAAGGGCCCTGTCGGACGCTTCGCCTTCTCCGAAACTTGTCTCAGTGTTGGCTTGGTCTCCGGTTAGCGACGCCTCATCGAAGGCCACTGTTCGTCGCCGCTTCGCCGCTGGGCGTTTCCCCTCACCCTAATGGGGTCAGCGATCCTATTCCATTGCCATCATTCACACGAAAAAAACTTACCTTGACTTCGGGTTTCCGCAGAGACCCCCTATCCCCCATCTCCACCCCTGATCCAAACACATCATTTAGCAACGCCTCCAGTTCAGCCTCTGGGTCCTGCCTTTGAGTTGCGTACCCTGCGAACCGCGTCGGTCGCTGCACCGCATGAGCAATGCCTCCAAACACGTGCCGCAGGTTGATGGGCATTGATATGGTGTCCAAATTGGATGAGACACCATAGTATCCAATCTCTGCAACATCCACAACATTTTTCGTAGCTGACCCTCCTTTTTTGTGGGCCCGAAGCCTGTATATGTCTTGTTGCGGCTGTGGTTGTTGTGGTTGTTCCTGCTGCTGTGGTGGCAGTGGCAGTGCTGGTAATGAGGCAGAATGTTCACTGTCATGAGTTTCTGAGGGTATATCTTCTATTATTTCTTCCTCTGCATTTGGAGCAGGCTCTTCTGTTGGGTATTCTTCAATTAAGGAGAGTGTGGGTCCACTGGGTCCCAATGTTGAGGAGAAGTCTTGAATGCTAGATGATGCTTGACAAGTAGCTGGAGTGGTGGAATGAGGGCTGGTGACTTGTATGGGGGATGATGGGGAATTTGGAATGATTCTTGAAGACTTTGAGCTTCTACAGGGTGATGATTCAATCTGAACATCATTCTTGGAAAATGCAATGGTCAAGGCATCAACCAAGGAACCAGGTGCAGTAAGTGTGGGTGCTTTCTTTTTGGACTGTTGTATGAAATTCAAAACTGGGTGAGACTCCCCAAGTATGCTCTTTTATCATTTACTTACTGCTTTCTTTTGACTTTGCCATGAAGGAGCAGGAGGAACATAGACACCCAGGAAGATGGCATCTGTTGAGACATCTTCAAGCCCTTCAAGCTTTAAAATGATATTGAATAGCTGCCCCAAGAGTATTGTCTCATCTACATACCTGCTTTGCAACCATAAGAGGTGATGATTCTGATGAAGAGGGTGAAAACAAGCTGTCATCTTGACCTGCAACTTTCAGTTCAGTGTCTTGACTCTTATTTGATATAGCTGGTCAAGCAAAAGCCACTCACTTTCAAAAGGTTGTGCCACTTCCATCATGCTCAGAGACCTGGTAGACAGCTGAAGCCCTTGAGGGGAAGCAAGAAAGAGGTGGGAGGAGGAGGGGGAGGGGGGAAAGAGTGGAGCAAGAATGAGTGGCAGGTGTGGTCCTTTCTGGCTTCCTCTCTTGTTCTCACGCGCGGCGGTAAACAGCAGCAAACACAAACAAAACAAAGCACGCGTGGGAAACGCGTGACTTCCCAGGTTTGTAGCCCCTGTTCATCTCGTCCAGAGCGACGCGACTACTTGCAACGGCGAAGGTAAACTGCCTCATTTTCCCAGCCAAATTACACCGGTAAGCTGATAGTATACCAGCTTCCTATGGAAGGTGCTAGCCGTGGCCGCATGAATCGCTGGCGACGATTAATTACTTAGGGAGATCCTATCTTTTCCAGGGGTACTCAAGACACTTCCCTTCACCTCCAGGTGCTGAAGATGGTCGCAAAACCAAAACATCCTTATGTACCTCATTTGACTAGGTATCCTACTGCTTCGTAGCACGCCGACAATAACCCTCGAGATAGAAGATACGAAGAATATATCACGACCCTAAACTACAATTCCTCTCTATTGGCGCCTGAAGATTTGTCCGCAGAGGGTGGCAAGCAAAGTGCTGGTGAGGTACCCGTAAACTGGTACTCGCATTTCTCCAGTTCCACGACGGAGTGGATAGCATTTTCGAGGCCACAAGTGAGAACCACCTTTGCGGACATGCGAAGTCAGCAGGAGATCATCATCTGTTGGGCAGAAAAGAGAAACTCACGAAAACACTACGCTCAGGTCCATTCCAACAACGTGTACCATGCTTGTAGACTTGCTTGGAATAGAACTCGGGAGATCCAACTTTGACGTCGGGGTCCGGATTCCATGATTCGAATTTCCTATCATAACGGTCAGTGACCATAGAAGTAGGAGAAGAAGAACGCGAGCATACCCAAGGCTAAATGTGCTCCCGCCACGATTGGGCTTCTGCTTCGCTTCGCCGAAAAGACAGACTTCGTAAGTATATCTGGGGACATAGCCGGTGATCAGATGAGAAGAATAAACATTGAGCGCGCATAACATACTCTCCAGTGTCCTTCTCAATACAGGTTCCATCAAGCTTCTTCCATTCACCTTCAGCGCCAAACCCTTCAACATCGAAAATGTCTTTGATGTCATCCTCAGCTCGCTCTGAGACACGCTTGATATCGTTGAGTTTATTCTCGGCATCTGTCAAAGCCTGGCGGGCGCGGGTAGAGTCTAGGGTTGTGAGTCAGATATTTGGGTTAGTTGTCAGGTGGTCTGAAGTCGTACCAGCAGCAGGATCGGACGCGGTCTTGATGACACCTAGTTTCTCCATCCACGAGGTTATAGTCTCCTTGAGCTCTTCGTAGCTAGGATATAATGACTCGGGAATATACGAAGCAAGGTCGAAGACTAAGGGACGGTCAGTCTGGCTTCGTACGATTGAGTTGGGAAAGGACTTACGAACTGAGTCCGGTTCTGGATTTTGCACATGCTCGTCATGCTCAAGGAGGAGAGAAACATAGTCAGTGTTGATGAGAGCATCGAGATCCCTTTCGAGTTCCTCAGCAGACCACATCCCTTCTTCCAGAGTCTCAGCTACTGGAGCCTCAGGGGCATCCTTGACTTCGCCATCATGTTCGGCTTCATCCTCCTTTCCAACATCGTTGATATGGGGCAGGCCTGCGTGGTATTCCCAACCTCTCACGGCTTCCAAAACGGCCATATCCTGGTAGTTGGGGTTGTACCCAGTGCGGAGGGAATCGAGAATGTCGCCGAGAGCCTTCTCACGTTCAAGATGTTTCTTGTGTTCGCGTTGTAGAGACTTCAAGGCATTGCTATGCTTGACGAGGGAAAGATAGAGGGCTGTACAACGCTCATTTAACAGAGGCCATGAATGGGAAGGAAGTTACGACGTACGAGACTCTTTCTTGTGCTCGAGGGCGGCGGCGGAGATAGATTCAGTGCGTTCAGCAATATCTAATGACTCCCGTTAGCGAGCTAACTGGCAGAGCATCATCTGAACTACCTCTCAGGCGTTCAACTTCTTTCTCCCGAGCAGCGATTTCCTGCAAGTTGTTTTGGATGAGGTCCTCGAGACGTTTCTTCTCCTTGTGAGCAAAGGCGATATATGTAGACCGTATCTTCGAGCCCTGGATAGACGGATATATAGTGGGTGAGATAAGAAATAGCAAGAGTAGGACGAACCGTCTTGCGAAGTTTGTTCTCTTCGTCGCGCTTCTTCCTGTATTCCTCGCCGATTTCTTTACATCTATCGGGACAAACTCCAGGCAGTTCATCGGAGCCGTCACAGCAAGCGGGTTCTGGAAAGAAGGGATGGGTTATGCGCGACTGGAGAGCTTGGATATTCACTTACCACATAGGCCATCGTGGACTTGCCATGAAGGAATGTTCGCGCTAATGTGTCCGACATTACGACAGTGGAAGGTACTATTGGGACAAGCACCAGTACCTGCAGTCCTCAGTACGCAGTCGCTCAGACTTTGATCGAATACCCACCTGGCTCATCACTTCCGTCCTTACAGTCACAATAGTCATCGTTCACTGCACTCCATGGTATTTGTTTTGAGCCGTCAAGACACGTCCAAGTATTTCCAGAGGGGACGTATTTCGCCGAAAGCGCAGGGTCAAGACCAAAGATATTTTCTGAGCTAGCGAGGGTGGGTAGAGGCAGCAAGAGCAGCCAAGGAATCATTAGACGAAGTATACGGGAACGGGTGTGAGTGCGAACATTGACGTGTAAATGCATTAGAGATGCATTACTGATTGTGGGAACTTTGTGCTGACCGTGCGAATCAGAGCGAACTGGACTACTCACTGGAACCGTACACAGGCGCAATCCACACCGCCCACCGACAACAGGTCCCCCAACAACCATGGTGAGCCCCATTTCCGCCGTTCATCGCGTTGAGGGCGCTGCTAGGACATGGTATACGGCGTTCTATCGTCGTCGTCAGGATTAGGGCACTCTCTTCGTTGGATGCAGAATCTCTTGCCTGGATAACCTTACTGATTATGGCGTCTCATCTTTTAGGCCAAAGCAAAAGCAGCCGCATCGTCCGGCGGCGGAAAAGCCGCAAAGAAGAAGAAGTGGTCCAAGGGAAAGGTCAAGGACAAGGCCCAACACGCCGTCACCCTCGACAAGGCCTTGTACGACCGTATCATCAAAGAAGTCCCCACCTTCCGGTTCATCAGCCAAAGTATCCTCATCGAACGTTTGAAAATCAACGGCAGTCTGGCACGCGTTGCCATACGGCATTTGGAGAAGGAAGGGCAAATCAAGCGTATTGTGCATCACTCTGCCCAGCTAGTTTACTGTGCGTCCTCTCTTTTTTTTGGCCTGGCATCGTGCGATCCTTTTTACTCATCTTTGTTTTTGATTTCTTTAGCACGGGCAACTGCTGGCACAGACTAAATATCATTCTTTTCGCATTGTCATCGTTCATCGTTGAGCACATAAGCACATGTAATCCATCGCTCCCATGTCAATTGTATGCCACCATCTCCAAAATATCTGCACTTCTTCTAGGCTCTCGAGTAAGATAAGCCGTCGGCTATGAGATCCACCACCTGCTGCGACGCTCTCCCCTATTTTTCCGAGCATTTCTCACCTTATCGATGCGAGTTCGAATGCGAGTGCTGTTTTGTTTGATCTCAAGGCTTGAATGGCGACCACGAAAAGTTGTTATATCGGAATAGACGTCGGGACGGGGTCGGCTCGTGCCTGCCTCGTCACTCAAGATGGCGAAACTCTGGCTTCATCGACGCAAGATATCCAAACCTGGCGCGATCACGTCGATCATCGCATCTTCGAGCAGTCTACGATGGATATCTGGGCAAGTATTTGCACAGTCGTAAGGGCCGTCATTACGAAATCTGGGGTCGCGCCGTCCTCCGTCAGGGGAATAGGTTTCGATGCGACGTGCTCTCTTGCTGTGACGGATGAACAGGGCGAGCCTGTGATCGTTACCAAAGGCGAATCACTGGGACAACATGATGATCGGAACATTATCCTCTGGGCTGATCATCGAGCGGAGGCTGAGGCAGAAGAGATCAATCGTACAGGTTCCCGAGTCCTCGAGTATGTCGGCGGGACGATGAGTGTGCGTACGCCTATCCGATCCGTATTTTCCTATTCATCTAATGCTATATTCCCAGTTGGAAATGGAGGTCCCCAAAGTCCTTTGGCTCAACCATAACATGCCCGAGGGCTTATTCTCTCGCTGCCAGTTCTTTGACCTCCCCGATTACCTCACATACCGAGCAACCTCCCATCCTGCACGCTCCTGCTGCTCGTTGACGTGCAAATGTTCGTATATCCCCGGGGAAGGATGGCAAACCGACTTCTTCGAGAAAGTTGGACTCGGCGAGCTGGCGGAGAGAGGTTATAGACAGGTGGGAGAAGCCATTGGCATGGGTATCCTGAACGCTGGTGTACCTGTTGGTAATGGCTTAACCAAGCAAGTCGCCGATGAATTCGGTCTGTTGGAGGGCACCCCCGTTGGTAGTGGCTTGATTGATGCGTACGTCCCGGTCTCTCTTTACATTCCTCGATTAAGTGCTAATACATACACCATTCTTCTGTGCAGGTACGCAGGCTGGATGGGTACCGTCGGGACCCGTTACACCGTCGATGGAAAATTGGAGGATCTCCCCTCTATAAACGAATCGAAGCATCGACTCGCTGCTGTTGCGGGCACGAGTACTTGTCATCTGGTTCAAAGCCCCGATGGGGTATTCGTCCCAGGAATTTGGGGGCCCTACAAAGATGCTGTTTTCCGTGGTTGGTGGATGAATGAGGGCGGGCAGTCTTCAACCGGGCAGGTCGGTACTATCTTTGTTGTTTCGATCTTGAAGAGACTAAAAATGACCCCAGCTTATAGATTTTATACTTACTACGCATCCTGCGTATGCGAAGCTTGTTGAAACCGCACAGCAGAAGAATACAGATGTCCATTCTGGTAAGTTTACGACCGTTCCTGTTTGGAGCTGCTCCTAATTTCTGAACGTGTATAGTTTTGAAGTCGTTACTTGAAGAACTACTCGTTGAAGCCAAGGTGGATAGCTTCGTAGAGCTGACCAAAGATTTGCATTATTACCCAGATTTCCATGGTCAGCGGTTAGGGATTGATTAGTTCACGCATGTTGCTGACTTCTTGCGCCCATCGTAGGAAATAGGTCACCAATTGCGGATCCCCGAATGCGAGGGTCTATCGTTGGACTAGATTTGGTGTGTTCCCTTCGACATTACGCTTGTACTGGGTCACTCAACGCTTATGATTATTTTAGGGAACATCCCTTCATGACCTTGCACGCAAGTACCATGCAACGCTAACTGCAATCGCTCTCCAAACGCGGCACATCATCTCAACCCTTAACAAGGAAGGACACACCATCACATCTATCTACATGAGTGGTTCCCAGGCACGCAATCTGGAATTGATGCAGATGTTCGCAGACGTTTGCGGGATGGCCGTGATTCTTCCTCAAGATTGTGGGGGAGCGGTAGTTCTGGGGGCAGCCATGCTAGGGAGGGTTGCGGCCGAAGCTATGGAGAGCATGCGCGATGGAAAAGCGGAAATCGGAGAGAAGGAACAACAGGAGTTGCTATGGAAGATCATGGTGAGGAATCAGGATGCTCAAGCACATGCCTCGAATGGGAAGGGAGCTGATCGAATCGGTATGTTTAGGTGGAAATGACGCCTCCTGGCACCAGGATATTACCTTCTGCGAATGCGAGGATCCAGAAATTGTTGGATGCCAAGTACAAGATATTTCTCGAATCGATCGATATCCAGAAACGATGGCGGCAGGAGGTAGCGGAGGCCTTGGCATAGTGCACACCGCTTATTTTACGCTCGCCACCGGAGGTTGTCATTTCATTCCCCAGGCCTGCTGACAATGACCCATGCCTGCGAAATGACAAGTGTATTTTCCGGGATCTGAATGGTGATGGTGTATACTAAAGGGCGAAGAGCAAACATGTTCACACGAGTGGTTAATGGGGTGTCCAAGGGCTACATAGTTGGAAGGAAGCTTCGAGTATGTACGTCTACATAGAATAAGCTACGCACTTCTTCCATAGATTTAGCGAGAAGGGGATAGGCTCGCTGAACAGCATGGGTACGCAGCTGGGCCAAAAGGCATGTTGCAACGCAGCATGCCGGAACGGTCCAGATGATGATGCTATAAATCTGAATCACGTCCAGTTAGCCATGCACGATAAAAGGGCGCAAGGAACGGATTGATTGAGGGCCTAAATTTCCCTGCCCTCTTCTTTCTTCCCCTTTCTCTCTTGACGTATTTGCTCTGCGGTTGTGGTTCCGGACATTCGGTAATGGGCGATAACGACGGTGTGATACAGGCGATGAGAAACGGGGCATGCATTGTATCAGGATGAGATCAGAAGGGCCTGGAGAGGTGTGGGAGGTGCCGTATAACAGGATCAGCATGTTCAGTCAGGAAGGGGAGGGTGGAAGGTTTATATTTGAGACACGGGATCGGCTGGGTGCGGTATATAAAGGGTGCGGTGTGGGTGGATCCATTCCAGGCGGGCAGAAAATGCGGGCTCTCTCACTCAAGGGTTTCTTTGGGGCCATGACGGGCGACGAGGGAAGGGGCGTCGCCGCTGTCTGGCATGACGAGGAGGGGCTGGTGAATTGAGACTCCGCGGGTGATTTGGTCTCACGGTCGTTGCTAGACGCGCCCTTGCGTTGTCAACACCTTGGACCACACCGCCTGTCGCAACGAGCTCGGGTGTGTAGCGCACGGGAAGGACGTCTCACAGCTGGTGGTCACTGTCAAGCACGACGACGGCGACGACGACGCAACTGCAGGAATGATACACCTTGATCGTGAGCCGCAGCGTCTGCGTTTCCTTTATTCCTTGGCCTCTCATTATTGCGTTCCCAGATCACAAAATTCTGCCTGCTTGGGATAGCATTCCGCCTGATGACGACAGCGCAAACTTCGACCCAGACGCTTTCTTATCTGATTCCCCTAAACCTGCCAGCACTTTCTCCGCAGACAATCAGAACCCGCCGTCAACAATAGCCGTGACAAAGCAGGACGCTGAAGATCCAGCCGTCGTGTCACTCTCTCCTCCGACTCAGCCGCCCCCGCCTCAATCTCAGCCCAAATCAGACCCAAATCAATCATCTCCTTCAGCCCAAGACAGCTCCCCGCTCTCCCAAATTCCGGACCCTGCAAGCCCACAGACACACACGGGCGACACAAGTCCCCCCACGCCCCCAGCAGCATCGGCAGACCACTCCACCGACGCAGACAGCGCACAACGACCACGAGCAAACTCAATAGCGCTCAAGACTGGGCTGGAACCATCATCATCAAGACAGTCCACCCCCCTCAGCGAGCCTCCAGATCAGGAGGACGATGCTGACCCTTCAACGGGCAACTTGAAGGAAGGCATGACGGAAGAGTCGGCAGGTGCGGAGGCGAACGACTCGAACGATGCGAACACCTCAAAACAACATGCGCTCAACGGCAACGGCGGCGGCGACCCAGCAAACGAGTCACGGCAAGACTCCAATGCCTCGTCGTGGAATAACGGTTCGACATTCAAGACCCCCGCCGGGCCACAAAACGACCTCAACACAGTCATCCCGTCGCCCGTGCCGCCCAGCCCAGCGTCGTCCACGTCTCAGCCCAACGATTCCAAGGTCGTCACCGTGCTGGAACTCAACGCTGAGCTCCTCAAGTAAGTATTCACCCCATATATGCGCCCGTTTGGTCTTGAACACGTTTGGCAGAGTATTCATGGAATTTCAAACTCGCGGTGTCCAGATGAACAGCGACCCCGTAGCTTCACAGTGCGTCTGTCAAAACCTTGCACAAAATTCTAATAAACCATATGTAACAGGTACTATGCTCGTCTTCAATCGAATCTAGCGTGGCTTGCAGGCGCAGCAGATCAAAGTCGCCAAGGGGTGAGTATATGCTTTTTAGCTCTGAGTTTCCATTGACCAAGCTGTGCCCCAGAACGCCAGTGCCATCTCCCTGCCAATGATGGATCCTCCCGCTTCCGTGGACTTCACCTCGACAGACCGAATCCGCCAGCTCTACTCCACCTTACCCTCTATCTTTGCAAAGGAAATGGCACGACGCCAGCAGGCCGTCCTTTCCTCTGTCAACGCCGCCACCGCTCCCGTCCCCAGAACGCCAACCCCCAGTGTTCCTGGTACCCCATCAATAAATCACCTCAAGCGCGAGCGTCCTCATGACTCACCCATACCTAACGAATATCCAAACATTAAGCGACGAGATACTGGCGATAGTAAACCTCCTCTTGACAACATCATTCCTCAGTCACCAGCGTCCAATCTCATCCTGAACACACCCAATCTTGCCAACGGCGCTACACCCCAAATCCTGACCCCAAACAGTCTCAATGCAGCCAATGGAAACGCCGGTATGATGCCACAAGGTGCTGGTATGCCGGCTTCAACAACACCATCGTTTACTGGGCCTATGGGCACCAACGTCGTTAACACGGCGGAAGCTCAATTGGCCGCAAGTAATCGTGAACGTCTTCGACAGGCACAAATACGGCAAGCTCAACAACTCCAGATGCAGCAGCAGCGACAGATGTCTCCTTCCTCCGCGTCCAATATGCCTGGAAACCACCAGCTGACCGGCCAGCAAATGCCAAATCCTGGGATGAATGCGGGCGCCGCGAATCCTTCTTCTTCATCGTCAGCGATGGGCAACGTGAATCCTAGTGCCATGGGCGTGACTTCGAATTTCACCGTCCTCCCTGCGCAGACCATCAACACTTTGAACTCGGGTTATCAACAGTTGTATCAAATTCTGCATACGCCCAACCATCCATTTGTCAATTTCATGCTGCGAACTGTGCCAGGATTTGTCGGTCTCCCCATCCAAGCTCAGCTACAGAAGATGATGGTCACACAGGTGAGTTTTGACCTCGGACCATGCAAACACGCAGATATCTTACGAACTCATTAGACTACGATGCAACAGCAAAGGATGTCAAATATGGGTGGAAACGGAAGCATGTCACCTACGGCGTCCATTGGTGGTGGTGGTGGTCAGCAATTTCCTATGGCAAACCAGAACATGAGTCCGGTTTCGCCTGTTTCTCAATCTCCATCAATACCCTCCGGCGGCCAGGGATTCTCGATGGGCAATAATATGTCCCCGACTGGGATGGATTCGCGCATGCAAATGTCTTCGCAGGGAATGACTCAACAGCAGCGACAGCAGTTGTATCTCCTACAGCAGCAGGGTCGGGCGAATGGCAATGCCGCTGGAAATAACCCTCAGGCTATGATGTATTTCCAGCAGCAGCAGCAGCAGGAGCGGATGCGTCAAATGAATCAGCAGCCCCAAGCAAACTCGCCTACAATAGCGTCGCCCTCGAACATGCCTGACCTCTCCGCTCTCCAATCGAACGCTGGGATCCCTGGAATAGCGAGGAGCGCACGCTCGCCTTCTGACAACGCTCCATCGCCAATGACGCCCCGTGTTGCTACTCGAGGTCCTAGTATGGGTCAGGAGGATTACCAGAGGATGCTCATGGCCCAGCACGCTCAGGCGAACAGGGCAATGTCAACACAGAGTCCAGCGAGCTTCAACCAAGGATCGATGCAGAACTGGTCACAGAATCCGATGCAGCTCCAACAAGGTCTTGGGAACGGAGGTTTCGGCGGGCCTCAGCAGCAGCAACAAAATTGGCAACAACAACAACAACACCAAGGCGGTAATGCAGGATATCCATTCGCTTCTACGCCCTCTGGTGATCTTCCGCAGACGCCACGACATATGTCGTCTACGCCTGCGCCCCAAAATTCTGTTGACCAGTCCGCTGGTGGTATGGTTGGGTCGAGCGAGTTTGACCTCCTTAATTGGCCACAATAGGACTGATTTCTTATGACCGTAGACCCTTTCTTCTCATATGGACGCTGGGCGCCGAGTTTGATACCTGTACATGCCCATCCCCTCGCCCTTGCCTCCTTCACCATTTGTATCGCATCTACCACCTGCTCTCACGTCTTCCAGTTGCTTTTTGGGTTTATGACCTTTTATTCGTTATTCTACACCTCTCTCCCTCTCTCTTCCATACGTTTACAAGTACTAAATTAAGTTCTGCTGTGTGTTCTTTATCGTCCTCTTTGCTAGTACGTTGTGCTTGTACATTTTGCTACGGGAGGTCATAATTGTATGTATAATTTTATGATATTAAGCATTTATCGAAATGAATTAAGTACTAAGTGGGCACTTAGCAGTGGCGTGGGAAGCTTTAGGCATTTTTGGAAGGCACAAACAAAGGCAATCTGTGTATACTCATCCAGTCCACCGAAATCTCGACGCACAAACCTCAAGACACGCCAAACGGTGAGTATATGTCCCCATTGCTGCCAGTTTCGACAATGAATCGCCAACGTATGGCTGTTATGGAGTTGTGGAGAGAAAGATGAGGTGTAGAATGGTGGATTTTGGGTGGATGGAGTCTTGGGCATCTGGATGGAGTGGAAGGGATTCTGTGTATACGGCGATGCTTGGACTTGGACTTTGGACGCTGATGGACTCTTTCTTCTCGTTCTTCCAGATTAAACAATGGGTCGGGTTATTAGGGCACAGAGGAGATCGCATGCCATCGTTCGTATTCGTTCGTCTGGCGAGGCTTGCTTTGATTTCTGACGAAAGCCGCGTTTTGTAGTTCAAGGCACACACCCACCACAACAAGGCCCCTGCTCAACTTCGCCCTCTCGACTTTGCTGAACGCAACGGTTACGTTCGGGGGATTGTCAAGGAGATCATCCACGATGCTGGACGGTTCGTCTCTCAATCAGGCTTGCGATTTCGCTTTGGGGTGTATTGACATGCGTGTTAGTGGTGCTCCCCTCGCCCGTGTAGTCTTCCGTGATCCCTACCGCTACAAGCTTCGCAAGGAAACCTTCATCGCTACCGAAGGTCTCCACACTGGTGCCTTCGTCTACTGTGGAAAGAAGGCTCAACTCGTTGTTGGCAATGTTCTCCCTGTTGGCCAATGCCCTGAGGGTACCATTGTCTGCAACGTCGAGGAGAAGACTGGTGACCGTGGTGCGCTTGCCAGAACATCTGGAAACTACGCCACGATCATCGGCCACTCACCGGAAGAGGGCAAGACGAGAATTCGTTTGCCCAGTGGTGCTAAGAAGACCGTTGCCAGCGCTGCCCGTGCTACCATTGGTATCGTTGCCGGTGGTGGAAGAATTGACAAGCCTTTGTTGAAGGCTGGTCGTGCCTTCCACAAATTCAAGGCCAAGCGTTACAAGTGCGTTCCTATCTATTTTTTTTGTTTCCGCTGTGTTCTGAATGTACGTGTGTAGCTGGCCCCGTACTCGTGGTGTTGCTATGAATCCCGTTGACCATCCTCATGGTGGTGGTAACCATCAACACATCGGAAAGGCCTCCACCATCGCCCGCTCAGCCGTTCCTGGGCAGAAAGTCGGTCTCATTGCTGCTCGCCGGGTACGTATCAATCTCTCCTGTTCTCTATTGGAAATTTAGCTCACACCTTCGATTAGACTGGTCTCCTCCGCGGTACCGTCAAAGTCAAGGAGGTTTAAATACAGTTGCTTGCTATTGTACCATTGCTTCTCGTATTCTGTGCAACCCTCTTTGCTGCCTCTATATCGCACGACAAAACATATTATCCATGTATGGTATACATGTTCATGTTCACTCACATATGCGCAATATGAACCACATGATGCATCACTGCGCTGCGTTCATCTTCTGAGATTCTAGCACAATGCGAGCGCGAACTCTGTCTGTTCCATCATGATGAGCAGGAACCATGTATCATGATGTGATCACGCTTGAGGCGACCTCTTTGGGCGTCATCCACTCTCTGACAGCAACGTAAAGCTCCATGGTGTTTTCTAACCTTGGTGCCCACGAGAAAGACGCCTTCTTCACGCTACTTGACGAGTGAGCAGTTTTGCATCCGTTAATTCAGGGTGATGCCCTTGCAATCACCATGCAAACCTGGATCTGGTGGCTCATCTCCCCTTTCCACACTAGATACTTTGCCTCACGACCTGAACTTTTCGCCAAACTCTCTGGAAGCGATGGTCCCAGCGAGGCTGCTACCCAGGAAGCCACTAGCAGAATAGTGACAGCAGGTTTGAGGAATGTCCCGAAATCCAGTCCATATCACAGTGCCGTCAGTCGTCTTTCGGTGTGATCTCTGTTGTTCTGGTACGACCGATACATCTAGGCTACAAACCCTCACGTCAGCTCTGCTATCGGCAAGGTTGCTGCTGCATCTTTGGCCTTCAATAATCGATCCCAACCTCAAGATGACTCGCAATCAGGGAGTAAGAATCCACCCCCTGCACCCCCAAGACGTAGCCCAGATCCAGGAGCACCAGCACCGAAGTCGTCCGTTTCATCAACTATAGTGTCCGTTCGGGTGAGCTTTACTTTCATATTTCCTTCCTTTGACCGCGACGTTGATAATTATCCGTCTTAGAAATTTGGATCTGATGTAGACACTTCTTCTGCGAAGAACATGTTCAATTCGCTGCGAGGTTCAACGGCCAATAAATCAGTAGTTCACCCTCAGCCAGAAGCCCCAGCAGCGTTTGGCGCGAAGAAGAACAACTTTGGGCCCCCACCTGTGCGTCGCGTTGCAGCAGATAATGCTAGTGCCTCCCCACCTCCGCCTCCACCTCCACCTCCCACCAGACGTCCTGAACCGGAAGACGATGGAGAATGGGCAGAGGTCATATACGATTACAACGGCGACGTTAGTGAATGCCTACATTGTTGTCATCCTAACTAAGAGTTTGTTCTAGGACCCAGGAGATCTCGACATACAAGCCAATCAAAGGGTGAAGATCATCGAGCGCACATCTGACGATTGGTACGTCTCTGTCAGATTCTTCAACTTAGCACCCTTTCATTGAACATGAACGCAGGTGGACTGGAGAACTGAATGGTAAACGTGGGCTATTCCCAGCCTCCTACGTTAAAGCATTGTGAATTTGTGATATCCGTAAAACCAAATGGTATCATGGCAAGACATAAAAATAGGGTCGACCGGAATATAAGGATAGGTAGTCCCATATATAAAGATACCCAAAGATGCAGAGCAAGCGTGCGCTACGAACGGAGATGGTTTCGAAGTAAAGCGTCCTCATCCCGTAAGCTACCGACTTCGAAAGCATCTGTAGGGATCTGCCAGGCGGGCGGGATGCTCCTGTTACGAGACGCCCTGGAGGATTGTTGCAATGCTGGAGTGCGCATTGGAGGACTGGACGACGCAGTCATAACGCTGGGTTCCGGGCTAGTATCAAGGGAAAGGATGCCACTTCCAATCGAGGGTATTCTGAAGCGACTGAAGGCTGAGAAAACAGAGGGTAACTGTTGTTGTGGGGGAGGAATTGTTTGAGCCGTAGCGGGCGATCCAGGATCTTCTTGGTGAGTGGAAAATGTTGAATGAATGGACGAATCAGAGAGACCTCTACGCCGGAGAGTCCTTCCCACCAGTGGAGGGACAACATCGGCTCGCTCTTCTTCACTTATATCTACATCTGCCTCATTCATCTGGGCAGAAGGAATGTCGATGACCGCATCAACATCCCTGGAGAAACGACTGACCCCCTGCTTTCCAAAACGTCGTCCCAACGTCGCGTCCAGATTCAGGTTGAGAGTCGAAGCACGTTTGGGGACATTTGGGATGATCACCCATGGGTCGGCATTGGGCTTCGGCGCTCCAGCGAAGATCGACATGGCACTGGAAGAGGGCTGCGCGGCACTGGTCGAAGGAACACCTTGATCCGCTTTGATTGTGCCATGGGCAGAAAAGGTGTTCGTCACAGATCTTCCGAGACCCGAGCCTGAAAACTCGACATTGACGGTCGTTGTAGAGGCAGAGAGGGCTGGTCGTAGTTTAGGAATAATTCGTGGACCAGGCCTGTTAATCCCTGCACCGCGAGTGAGGGAGGTGCCTCGTCGGAGTGTGCCTGGATCCCCTGTTGCAGAAAGGGGAGAACCAAATAACTTCGAAAGAGGTGCTATCCATCCACCGATCGCTGGACTTGCCCCGATATTCAGCTTTCCCTTTTCCGCTTCTTCGCCCACGGTTGGATTCAACGCGAGTTCGCTAACCTTAGCGGCCACCGATGGATCCAGTATGATATCATTCAAGGTGATTCGCAAGGTTCCAAGTTCGGCAAATACATCCTTGAATAGTTTGAACAGACCACGTAAGTCCTTACGAGTGCAAATGGACGTAGCCTTTTCATCTTCTAACAAGGGCCGGAACTGGAAGCGAAGGTTGTTCAAGTCGTTGATTATGTTGCCCACGGTGCTTTTGGACAGATGTCCGACATCAGCACCTTTCAGATGTTGACGCTTCAAGCGGTTCGTCAATGTCAGAGCATCAGCCTGCGATATTCTGACCAAGAGTGCGGTTACTCGTTCCACCAACACGGTAATGTGACCACCTTGAGACTCTGACACTGAGGAAGATTCTGAACGCATGTCATTTGGGGAGGATGGAGGGAGGTATGGCGAAGGGGACAGAAGTCCATTCCAGCCATCCGTCTGAATTGCTCGATCCCGGGTCAAGTTCTTATGAATTAGAGTGTCGTCCGTATTCAAGTCAAAGCTGAGTTGTGAGGCGGGGTAGCAAGGGCGGGGTTGGTTGACGGAACGCGTGTCAGATGAGGCGAACGAATCGGTCGGTGACAATGGGCGAGTGAGCAAATCTGGTGTGGGTAATTGCTGGGGTGATATGAGATGATGCGTAACCAAACGACTTGGTCCTACTTACATATGGCCGACGAAAAGTTCGCTCTACGCTGGAGGGCCGTCTCTAGAAATCATATGATCATTTAAGCATTGTTTGCTTGAGCAGACATCTAAAACATACCATGTCTGTGACCAAAGCTGACGGTACGCTGTTTGAGAAGTGGGTGCTTCCAGAGAACCCAGCTCCTTGAGTGCAGGTTAGGAATGGAGGTGGAGACTACTGAGAAAGGACTCACCACTGCCTGAGGACATTTGATTGGCCCGTTGTTCGTCTAGTTCTTCCTGCATATTCTGTATATCCTGGCGCGCATTGACAAGCAAAGATTGTAATTCTGCGTTGTCTCGCTTCAGGGAGTCATTGTCGTCGATCAATTCGCCCAAGACTTTCAAGAGCTCAGCTTGCTCAACCATAGCCGCTTGGCCGAGCTATGGAAAAGGATCAGACAAAGAACAAGCACGAAGAAAGGATCGCACCGATTCTTGCAACGACACAATGCGTGTTCGAGCCTCCTGGAGAAGTGCCTTAGACGACTCGAGGCGGTATGTGCGCCGCAGCTCCAAATCCTGTTGCAGATGTTTGACTTCTCGTTGAAGCTTGGCTAAATGCGGGGTAAACAGGCGAAGCAATCTGGACAAGACTGTCGACACTTACCCATCCTCTGCTTCAATGCAGCGATCCGGGTTTCAGCCAGACGAGCTCGTTGAGCCTCGCTGTCTCGCTCTTGTTGCATATCATCCCGCTCTTTCATGGCCGCAGAAAGGCGACTATCCCAGCCCAGTGAACGGGCATTTTGGGCAGTGAGACGAGTGATGGTGCTCCGAGCTTCTTCTAGCTCCTGCTGTGCAGTCTTCGTTGACAATTCTGCGACTTCAGCATTCACCAAAGCTTGATTGAGCCGTTTCTCTAGGGCCGCCTTCTCGCGGCGAAGTTCGTCGACTTCCGAGGCTATAGGATCGAGGATACTGCTTGAAGAGTCTCCGAGCTTATGGCAGCTCTGCTAACGTGTAAACATAAATAAGGCCGGTTGGGAGCTTCGGCCTACCTCGTGTTGTCTGACGTAGGAATCATGTTTCTGCAGTAGGGCCTGACCAACCTCTGAAACCTTGGTCAAAGAACTAGTGAGAGCACATCAATCTTGTGAGAGACTCACCAGCACTGAGAATCAAACGGTTCTCTAATGCAGACCTGAAACCACTCCAAGACTTTATGTTGCGGCAATCGTCCCTCCCACAGCAACAAGTCGATAGATATTCGGGAGAAGGAAGGCGCGAATAGTTTGTGAGAGCTACAGTGAGCTCATCAATAGTATTGGTTGCGTGAGGCGTAGAATTGGATAGTATGTCGGTAGGCTGACGGTCGAACATGTTGACGGATGGGAACAAAGGGAGGGAGTGGTACCAAAGGCCTTGTGCCAACCACCGTGAGGCTGGCTGGACTCAGTTCAGAGTGGCAAGAGATAAAATGAATGAACCGATTTAGCGTTACAGTATGTCAAACCAAAATAAAGTAAAATACAAATGATCTATTGAAAACATGTAATGATGAAGTGCTGAACGAAGCAATCCCTTTAGTTGATGTATCGTACCAGTAGAAGACTATGCAGGGGAGGCTAAACGATTATCTGGGTGTAGTCAAGCAAAGAGATATGTCAGAAAGGGAAGAAAATAAAAATAGGATAGCAGTCACAGCGAGACTAGATATGCACAGACTGGATCTACTGAATGGTCATATGAATGAGGTCGGATATCCACTGGATCATCTTCGTGGCATGCCCACGATTGGGCGGAAGGAATGTAAAGGCATTGGCAAGACCGTGCATGCTCAAATCTTCGAGAGCACTCATATGACGCCCGGGTTCCTGAGTAAGCCCCTCGTCCACTGTACTCAGCGCCGACGTGGAGGCACGCAGGGAAGAGAGTTTATGATCGGCATGGGAAACGCGGAAGATGTTAGACATTGCACGAATGATTGAAGGATTTGAAGAATTGGCGAAAGTGTCTTTGATCCTGTCCTGTAGGGTTTCGTATCTGCGAGGATCTTTAGTATGAGAAACACATAGGAAAAGGGTATGCGTACGTCAAGCCCATCATATCGGGGAAAGACGAGGCGATATCTGAGAGGAGGTTGTACAGTATTTCCGTTTCCGCGTCATCACCCTGGGCACTGACAAGGATGGCCCCAATGAAAGAAGTGACAAAGAGCGCTGTAGTCGAATCATTGACACCTAGGACGTCCAGGGACACGTATGGGACTTCGCTACTATAATCGTGGAGGGACTTCGTATGCCCGTTGGTAAGATCCGATAAGTCTTCGACGTTACAGTCCTGGAGGAGCCTTCGGTAGGCCTCCGGAGATGTGGATAAAGGCAGGAGCGCAATGAAGTAACCCAAGGCGTCTGGGCAGACACTTTCATAAGGACCTTTATCTGCGCTTCCTCGTATATGGGCCTGTACCGTTGTGACCAACAAGCTTCTGAGGACAGCTTTGGCTGAGTCTTTCAACGCCGTATGTCGGACTCCTTTGAAGATGATGGAGGCCAGTGAGAAAGAGAAGTTCGAATCGAAGGAGATGCCCAAAAGTTGGTCAAGTTGGCAAGCGACCTCCTCCAGCGCGGTCCTTCCAAGGAGAAGGGTATTCGATATAGGGGTATAGCCAAACAAACCTCGAGCATCCATAGTCTCCAGAGTGGTGCGTAGTAGCTCGGTGGCTTCGATGTAAAAGGAGATATAGCTTCCTTGCAAGAGGGCCACTGCAACCCAGAAAAGAGGGAGGATATATCTTGACTGGTGTGGAAGAGCCGGCACGATCTTCCTGATGCACCTGAGCATGCTAACGACTGATATGGTATCCGATTCGTTGGCTTGCGACAATGCCGACTTGAGAGCGACAAGCATTTGATAAAGAAAGTCGTCGTCGACGTCGGAAGTAGCGAGACAGCCAAGCGCTATGAAAGCACGCATTTGGATGGCAGGGGAGTGCTGGAACGCTGTGGCAGTTATGAGGCTCATCCAACGAGCTCTCCATATATTGAGTAAACCTACGGAGAGTTAGCAAAAAGGTTGCTTGGTGGATGTATCTACCTACCAGTCGAGGTCGCTGCTACTTGGATAGCCCTGATCAACAAGTTCGTCAAGCCTTCCTGATTTTCAATTTGAACCTTGTCGCTAGGTGGCTCATATATTGTATAATCACTTGTAGGAGTCAGGCGTGACAGGCCAAAGAGTTGGAGAGACTCGGGTTGGGTACAAACTTCGATGAGTTGGAGAATTTCGGAAGGTCCAGTTGGGTCGTCCAATCGTGATTGATACAAAGACTGCAGTAGGTTCATGATGATACCGTAGACAGACTTGCGCACGGAGATGGGTCCAGCGGCAGCGATGAGGGTGACCAGATGCATAGTTTCGGGGACATAGAGTTGGCTGTGACTAGCCTGCTTCACTGTGCTGCAAACAACGACGGCTATGGATATCAGGGTCGATATTTCATTCCAATTTGGGTTGTCTTGCAATGTACTCGAAGAACGAGGCACCGTTTTGCTCAAAGCCTAGGGACTGAGGGTCAGAATGAGAGGGCCGACGGCGAAAAGGTTCACACACTTTACGGAGTTTGGTCAGCAACCGTCCACGAACGCTGATGGAAGAAAAGGACGATATGATGCGGGCAACAGTATCGCATCTCCTTGAGCCGATCCCACTATCAGTTGCGGAGCGAAGGAGTTCATCAACAATAACATTGATGATAACAGTGTCCAGTTTCCCAAATTCGGTCCAGATAAATTTGTACATTGCGGCAGAGGTCTAGATAAAGGATTTGAGGTCAGCATGGGATGTAACCAAAGCACGAAAAAAGGACCGTACTTCATGGTCGGTGACTGTTAGGTCAGCCAGAACTCTTATACAGTCCCGAACGCGGGCACCAGATCTTTCATACAAAGGACTTGCGGGATTAGGAAAGTGAACGATGTTCTTCACCCACGGGCTCATATACTGCAGGCAAGTGATTTTATGTGTCGAAGAGTTCTTGTCCATCGTTGCCATTGTGGAGGACACTTCCGATAAAAAGTCCAACGTCAACTCGGGAGCGAAATCGGCTAAACGCTCGCTGAGTTGTATGGCAAAGGTCGCCGGGTCACCTGGGACAAAGCCAGCTAGATCGAATCAAGGTTATTATCAGGTAGATGACAGGCTAAGGAGCGCTTACCCTTGGGAGCAGAGATAGGATTTTTGTCGTAATTGAGGTAGGAGCACACCGACCACAGGAGATCGTAAGAAGCAGCCCTGAGATCATCGTCATTTTGATCAAGACAAAACAAGCCGACATGAAGTAGGGTGGCAGGCACGTTCGAAAATCGAGACACGCGGTCTGAAGTTGATGCTGGTATATCACGGAGTTGCTTCTTTGCGTGACGGATGGCCTTGGAGCTTTGTTGGAGAGGTGTGTGGTAGGGTAATCGAAGGACTTACTTTGACGATGAGGTCTCGCTGAGGTGACGAGAAATATATCGTGACGCCTTGTCGTGTTTGCCGGATGATGAATTCATGAGGGTCATGGTATCCAGTTGTTAACACGCTATACACATCGCTGATCTCTGTCAAGGTCAGGATCTCCACAGATTTGCAGGCCAAATGATGGGTGATTGGCTGGGCCTTGACCTAGAACAACTTTAGAGTTCGATCGTTTCTTAGAGAGGAATCACGCACAGATGTTATGCGTAGATGACTCGCTCGGATTGCAAGTTCTACAGGAAAGCGCATTTGATGAACATGCCGCATAGAAACTGATTCAAACACTTGTTCCGACTCTGTCTCGAGGGAGTCTGATTCGGTAACATCGTAAATATAAAACTTGGGCAATAAAGGCGTAACTCACATGGGCTCTGCAGCATCGTCAAGACTTCCGGCGGAACACGTTCAGCCAATTCTTGAACAGATGAATAGGCCCGAACGTCAGAACCAAGGGATACACCTATATGGATTAATCAGGATATGTGATAGCTGAAGGACCTGCTCAACTTACCAGCACAGACGTTGCACAATCGTCTTAGATATCGAACAGTATTTGCGTTGGGGTTGAGAATGTGCAACGCAAGCAAGCGTGTGCGAATGTCGTGGGGGATGAGTTCCGTCGAGACCTTGATCCATTGCAGTGGAACCTCGGAGATCGATGAAAACGAAGTACAGTCAATAACGATTTCGAAGCTGCGACCATCGATCCGAGCGAGAGACTATGCACAAACAAGTTCACGAACCATACCAAACAGTAGGGAAAGACAACGAACCTTGAAGATATGGTACATCAACAACTCAATGTCCAGGGACTGGGCATCAATGCGTGAGAGGTGGAAGATAAAGCAGGCCGGAGTACTCTAGCTGGCTGTGAGGATGGGTTTTATGCAACGTGATGGGAGACTGACGGATGGGACAGGGGTTTCAACGAAGATGTCTTGAACTGGCGAAGTGTTCTTGTGAGCATAGCGAGTCATGAGACTAGTGTACTCTTGGTGGTCTGCAGCGGACGCAGACGACAGTACCGGTGCCTCTAAAGGCTTGCCCAGGTCAACCAACAATGCACACAGGGAGTTCCAAGCGTCCTTCGTAGTATCAGGGTCACTCGGGTTGGCTTGACTGAGGAGTTCTGCGCCGATTTGATCAGTATACTTGCTCAAGAATCGGTGAAGTACGATGATATCGGTATCATCAGAGGTTGTTCCAAGCCATTCATCTGCCTGGTCTTCCGCCGTGGCGGTGGAAAATCTCTGGGAGAGTGTCATCAACGAGACAATTGCGAATTGAGTGGGCTCACATTGAGTTCGCTGAGATATCGAGTAACGTTGTCAATGTTATCCTTCAGGAATTTGTTCAGGACCACCATATATGCTTCCTTTCCGAAGAAGATATTGTTGGCGAGATTTTGCATGACCTTCGTCACCACCATTAGGCCACGGCGGATGACAATGCTGTTCTCACGAGGAATTTCAACGTCTACGGTCTCTGGCGAGACTACAGCTGGAGATATAAACCTACGAAGAGTTAGACGCCTCAACACAGCAGTGTAATGTGAAGCCTACCGCAAGAACATAAAAGCGCCTAAGGCGGCAAACTTCGCATCTGGCCAAACCTCGCTCCTGGATAAAGGTCGACAAAAGAGGAGAGAATAGGGGATCAAAATGACATACACTTTCTTCGCGATGTGGCTGCAAATTTCGCGGAACATTCTGAGCACTAGAGTGAGACTAGAGTAGAAAATTCGAACGTCAGACGTACGATGGTAGGGTAGGTATTGAGGATGTGACTATCTCCAGAAACGAAGACGCAATGAATTCCACATTCTTACGGTTTTGGTCGAGATCCTGATCTTCTGCTCGACTAGGATCAAGCTCGTAGGAATGACCCGCTGGCATAGTCTTCATACTGTTGATGAGCGGAAGGATGAGGCTACGCAAGTAGTTGTAGCCATGAATCCTGGCGAACTGAGAGATGAAGCGAGTGTAGGTTGTGTTTCCACGGAAAAGAGCGGGCTCGTTCTCTAACCGTTAAGTCAGACTTGGATACCCGCAGTAGGTGATATGTACGGACCAGCATGAAGAACTTCACGGTCAATCATGAGCTTGATGAGGGTCATAAGAGAAGCCCGAGTATCAAAGAGGTTCAGTAGAACAGATATGATGTTGTCCATCTCTGATGCCGGACACGTTTCACAGATAGCCATCGCTAGACTCATCTGTAATGCGGTGTGAACAAACACGAATGGGAAAGCTTTTCAAAAGGCCTACATCAGATCCTTTAAGCAGCTAGGATAGAGTACCTCAGCAATAAGGACTGAGATGCGGTACGATTATTACTCACTTCGCACAGTCGGCTTTGACGAGCCATTTTGGCCGATCGGTCTTCTGGCTCAAATTTGACACCCTGGCCCAAGACACGGGCAAAAACATAGGCGAAGATGGCACGCTTTCTTAGATCAGCGTCGTACGCCATTGGCAAGCATTGCTTGAATCCACTCTCAGTGTTCGCGCTCACGAGGTGGGTCAATCCAGTTATGACGAGGTGTCGAAGCTCGGCCTCGCGTTGTTGAGCACGATTCGTCTGGGTGAAAGTTAGCGATTTTTGGGACGGAAAATAGAAAACATGAGCGTGTACCTGTTGTAGGGAGCTAACGTCTGATGCCGTGTCAGATAACTATCAACCGCGCATACATTTGTATCTCAGAGTCGTGGAGCGAACATGAGCACACAGACTTACCTGTAGTTTGCATACATCTAAACCGCGTTGGAGCGTGCTTGAGTACCTGTTGAACAGCCTTGACACGACATGGGCGTGGTCATCCACTGCCGCATGATCAAGGGGCCGAAGTTGGAGTCTGTCCAGGAGCTTCACCGCCGTGCGCAAGCTAGCAATGTTCAGTTCTTGTTGAAGCACTATTGGTTCTTCTTCATACGCCTGTCCATGAAGAAATGCTTAGCTGTCGAGTGAGTCGTAGACGGAAGGGATGGACATACGTCGGCTGAAGTGATCCAGTCCATCACAATATCCAAAACATTATGACGCGCGGTACTATCTTTGCGGAGCGAAAACACTTCGCTCCGATCACACACGGCGTCGCATAACGTACAGAACTTCGTCTTGATACGCAAGGTCGAGAATGGATCGAACTGCGCCAGGATGTGAGCCATCATCTGCAAGGTCGCGCTGATGTCGATACTAGTCAAATCATCGGGTAATTGACTATTGTTTTCCAAAATCAACTTGAAGACTGTGATGACCTGCGGGACAGGTTGCTGAGTTACATATCAATTGAGGCAGAGCGAAAGAAGCCTTACCTGGTCAAGGAAAAGAGCAACGTTGTCGTTGGGTTGGGGGTTATCACGGATAGTTTGAAGCATACTATTCCTTTTCAGCAAGCTGGATGAAGGAGAAAGGTGAGGGAGGCATTACCTATCGACGTGTTTGATGAGTGATGGGTACAACCGAGGACTCAGTTCCAGTCCCAGGGCATCACGGGCCACATCCCGCACTTGGACGACGTGGTAGAAAAGCATCACAGTCAACTCAGTGACGAACTTATTGACGGTGTTGAGCGGATTTTCCAGAACACGGATATTGTCAGGCATAACACTCTCTGGGATCGTAGTGGACAGAGGAATGAGTTTCTCATTTGCCCGTAGGCAGGAACCTCCGAGCGCCGATAGGAACAGCGTTATATTCTGCCATTGAAATGACTTTTCCTGGAGAAGCAAGTAAGGCTCAGAATCAATACGCGATATGTTGTAGAGTATTCACCTGGAAATCATTGGAGTCGCTGTCCGTATCTTTCATGATCTCGTTGAAAGCCGACCACCGCGCCCAACACTCCTGCCAAACCGCTATATGCATAGCGGAGGGATGCGTCATCGATCTGAGTAGGCGTCGAACGCGCTTCTGTTGCCCTACCCGACCAACCACAACAAAGCTTGGGTCTCCAAGTTCATCATACACCATCTGACGATGAGCTCGCGCTTCGGGTGATATCCCAGAAGGTAACGGTGCCTTAGGTTGTCTTTCCGCGATAGCAATGCAACGCAAGCCTCGACCAGCCAACTGGGAGATCGCGATATCCGAGGAAGTCAAGGTTATCAGGAAGGTGATCTCCGCCAAAGCCAAAGCGGGTACTCGATTGGGGTTCAGCTGGATTTCTCTGACATGATCGAGCTATGGAACGATGAGGAGACGGTTCAAGGACAAGGAGTGAATTCACTCACCCTGGTTTCTCTGAGGTATAGATCAAGGATCTGATGAGACAATGCCATCCATAAACGCTGGTCTTCGGTGCGCATGCGAGATTGGAACAGGTTGGTGACAATACTAATGAAGGTCGAAGATCTGTAGACGCGGAATCAGCAAGAGCTACCATTCAAGGGCCAGCCTCACGCACAATGCACGATTCAAGAAAGCAAGCATCGTGTTCATATGAGGCTCTGAAGGGTGCCCCTTATAAGCCAACTCAGCTAAGAACTTGACGGTGACTGCAGCAGAGATCTTGACAGAGACATCGTCGTCTGAGTTCCATATGTGGACGCAACTGGATCCAACGTCGTCGTTTTCACTGATATACAGCCCATGGAAGTGAAAAGATGGGCTAGCACGCCATAATGCGAGGCATCCAAGCAGGAGGGTCTCTCGCTCTGAGAGTGACTGTGACTGCGTTCGACGCGCCTTCGGTCGTGAAGAAGGGCGTTTAGGATTCTTGTGTTGGTCGATCTCTGCTTTGCGCGAAGCAGTCGCCTATAAGGATAAGGTCAGAATCAACGAGCACAGAAAGTGACACAAGGAAGCGCATACCTTGAATATTCGCCTGAACCGGGGGGCACAGTATTTCTCCAAGGTATCAAGCGGACGCTGTCCTGGTAGCCGTGGAGCCTACGTGGTGTTACAATTGGATGAAGATAATCTTGATAGGAAAGGTTCAAATACCTCAAGGGCCAGAGTTAGACACGCGCGAACCGCGACAGTCTTGACGGCATCTGAGCGCTCGGGCTCAAGACACGCTGCAAACAACTGAATGGCATCTTCATCACCGCAAAATCTGAAGATCATGACCAGGACTTCAGAGAACAAGGCAATGTCGATGTCATCGTAGGTCTCCCAAAACGGCTTGCGCATGTGCGTATGCCATGCCGCGCTCTATATTGGGTTCTTAGTAAGTTTGTCACCTTAAAAGCCTATAGACAAACCTTCAGTTCATGGGCAATGTCATTAGCAATCACTCGGATAGGTATTTCCCCTTCTTGAGAAACGCGAGATGCAGCACGGCACATGTCGAGCGCACAAACCGTCGCAACTTCGTTCAGTCGCGAATAGGTATTCGCGTATTTAACGATATCCTCGCAGAACTTGATATCCTAGGGTGACCAAAAGTCAGATTAGCGTGAAAGAACCTCAAATTAACGACGAACCTTGCGACCAGATGAGCGGGTAATTTGAGGATGCGCCTTGGTGAACATTTGCATATGATGATCAGAAGACAAGCGTTCTGATGATAAGCAATTGATGATGGCCAACGTTGGCCAGAACGCGTTTTCGGCTTCTGGCGTAACAAGCGTGAAAAGGAGATCGAAGAATCGTTCGGGTACACCCTCCATGCGCGTGCGAAGCGCGAGAACATCGTTGTACTCGTTCGGGAAGACCTCGATCCAGTTCCATACGGCTTTGCGCAAGGGTTTAGCTATGGCGATGTGTGAGGACGGCTTCATGTGTATCAATACGGCGCAGAGTTCTGGTTAATGATGCAATGAGATGACAGTAGAGTCAGAGGGTCAGAGACGAACCGTTCAGAATCGATGTCAGCCTGTGCTTGTCAAGGGCACAGTGAACCAGTAGCTGAAGATCGGTGAGGTCCATGCCATCTTCCGTCGAATTAGCGAGAAGCGAAATCTTGGATCGAAGACGTGAAAAGACTATTTTCCAGTTCGACGCAGAGAGATGGTAGATGACGCGTCCCGCATACTTGGCAATAAGCCTATTGACAGCTAAAGTAGATTTGGCAAGCGACATATGCGTCTTCTCGTACGTGAGGGTATTTGCAGGTATGGGTATGACAGAATGTACACTGGCTTTGCTAGATTGAACAGAGTTTGCTGAGGCACGATTACGAAGTACAGGTTCTGAACGGCCTGAAAAATCTGGTGTCGGTATTGGGTCGCCGTCTTGAGTCGCGACGAGTGGGGTGGCGGCTAGAAAATCAGTTGACTCGAAGTCACGGAAGGATGTGTCTGCATAGTTGCTTGTGAGCATCAGAGGTTCTGGCTCGGCAGTCTGGCGGAGGAAAATGATGAGAACGCTCAGGATGTACTTTGCGCTACGGTCATCTAATGGTGGCGGTTCAGTCCAAGGAGGAGGGGTATACGAATGCTCAGACGGGGGTTGTCGATTCCGTCGGTAAGAATCTGATGGAAGAGGGGAATCTGGTGCAGAGGAAGGAGGAAAGTTGCTGGATCGCGAACTGGGACGTGCATTCTGGTTCCACCTTGTCGTCAGCGCAAGGGAGAGCACCTTCAGTATGAATAGTTGGGACTGGAGGACCTCGATGGGGAGAAATCCACTTTGATCGACGAGCTTAACATGTATCATCAATGACACGGACTGGGCCGAGATGAACAATGTAAACACACCGAAGACACCTTGTCCAACAGCTCGCTCAGCCCTAATGCTATCAAGTCGATGGATTCGTGCGCGAGGTCAACCAAAGCATCTATTGCTTGCTCTGTCGCGCTATCAGCCTCGAGTTGATCGAGCGATAGGCCAGAGTAGCAAGGAAGCTACGTCCGTCCAAGTCAAGTGAGTGAGATGAGTTGCCGCTACAGTAAAACGCATACCTTGTTCTTCAGACGCGTAACTAAAACTTGCACAACCTTCTGCTGGGGAGTCGCAGACTGTCCAAGTGACGAGAGCATCACAGGCTGGGACACGAATACATGATGGGAGGATTCAGTACTTCGATGAACACGAGACGAGCTGCCAGCACCGCCGTAGTTTGAGAAGAGGGGCGCCGTCGCTGATGGCCTGCGTGGAGGCATCGGTACTGGACCCCAGAAAATTGTGGATCACAGCAGTTTGAAAAGTGGAAATGATGTGTGGGGAAACGTAACAAGAATTTTTGCAACCTCGCAGGTGATGTCAGGAATACAGGGAATATTATGGGTGAGAAGAAACAGCGAGATGGACTGAAAGACGAGGTCGGAAGGGAAGTGAATGACTCAGGCCAGAAATTTCTGGCGCACTGAGCAGTGAGAGTCAAATCAACCCCTCTGCAAGGTTTTCGTTGATGGGCTTATGTAAGACTGCATGAGGCTGGGAAGTGCCTTCGAGTTCGCGTCAAGTTGCTCGTGTTGCTTGCAAGTTTGCAAGTTCATTTTTTATTATCAGTGGATACGTAGTTCAATATAAGTAGGATTGTAACGAGACATGTGCAAGGAAAAGATCTGCCAAGGAGTACCCCAGACCCTTGCAACGACGAAACAACGTTGGGTCAAGGCTAAGGCTAAAGACCTGATGTGAAAGCAGAAAATATGATAGCCACGACGTCGTGCTCAAAGGAATGACCATTTCTGTACAAGATGAACCGAAGGCTTCCGAACAACAAATATGTCGAAGTAAATAATGTATGACTATGAAATGGCCGAGCGTGGGTGACTATACTGATTGGGAGCAGCACCGCCACGGGAAATATGGACCCACAAATAGGGACCCACAGGGCCGGGCGGTGACGGCAGCGTGTCAGGTCGAAGTCAAAGCTTCCAGATCCATTGATTTAGATCCATGCACTTGATCGACCATTGTCCTCCCGGTGGGGAAGAAACAGCTGGCTCGCTCACCGCCTGCGCCAGCGACGAGAACAATGGGAGATTCAGGCAGAGGTTCGGAGATTTGCTGGAGTCATGACACCTTGGATGGCGTTGGATGGCAATATGGACGGTGAACGTGTTATCGCTGGATAAGATGGGCTTGGATAGGCGGACAATGGGAGGGACTTGGATTGCGGATGACTCTGGTGAGTGCAGTCAGGAGAGGAACGGCTTCAACTCCGCACTTTGTTTAGCCCCCGACTCCGAAACAATTTGAAACCAGTCCGTGCCTCCTTATAATAACTGGTCATTAGAGGTATCCCAACATTCCTCCTCCTCCTCCCCCTCTCCCATCCATCCTCCGCGTCTCCTTTTCCTCTTTCTGGCCCTTGTTCTTGCAGTTTTGATTGCTTGTCGATTGTCGTCCGTTTGAAGCACCCTACATCGCTTTTCCTCGCTTTTTCCAATCCATAACGTTCTTCCCGTCACGAATCAAATCATATCCGTTATCTCTGCTGCAAGACAAAGACAAAGATCGCGACCACTCTCGCCGCCAACTTGGACACGCTTAGCCCTTCTCAATCCATTTTCCCTTCTGCGACCATGGCTCGACTCGAAAATCACGAGACTAGCTATCCACCAGGCTTAAATACGGCTCGAAATGGTCCTGTCGCTGATCGACAGTATATGACTGGATTCAGCAGTCCAAACAGCCTTCTGACAGACCCCCGATTGACGCAGCAGGCATATGTGACGCAAAATGGCGGGCCGGGGAGGCAGATAGACAAAGACGCAAATGGCTTCGGCAACATAGACTTCGTTCTGCCAAACAGGAACATACCCGCCATGCCGACCGGTCAAGTATCTCTGCAGAGTCCATCCCTCTCTTCCTTCAACCACCACCATCCCCATCGCCTCTCCCCGCCTGTCTATCAGGCTCCTGCGCACCAACTCTCTCCTTTCACCGACCGCGACACTCAATACTACAATCTGCAGCAAGGCTCGCCGCCATTATCCTCGTTCGTAGCGTCTGGCTCGCCCGCCAGTCAATCTTTGTCTCGCAGCACGCTCTGGTGGGGTGAACTGGAACCTTGGATGGACGAAGAATACGCCAAGCAAGTCTGCAGTCTCATGGGCTGGGATCCTACCAGCGTCAAGGTCCCTCATCCAGCCCCTGACCCCACAACTGGGCAGCAGGCCAACAACCCAGGTTACTGCTTCTTGACGTTCCCGACACCCGCCCATGCTTCTTCTGTTCTCGCCCAAGTCAAATCCAGCGGCCAAGGCGTACCTCTCGTTATGCCCAATTCGTCAAAGCCCTTCGTCATGAATTGGGCCTCATCCTTGCCAATCTCAACGCCTTTGTCATCCACCTTCCCTGCGCCAGCGGCCTTGGTTCCCTCGCACCAACAGTTCGACAAGGAGTATAGCATATTCGTGGGCGACTTGGCACCAGAAGCGTCCAACTCTGATCTGGTAGCTGTCTTCCGTAATCCAGTCTTGGGTCTAAGGAATGATCGCGAACCCAAATTTATTCGTCCTTTCCTGAGCTGCAAGAGCGCGAAAATTATGCTAGATCCGGTGACAGGCGTATCAAGGGGTTATGGATTTGTTCGGTAAATGAGTTTTCTTGATATGACTTGTCTATATTGCTAAAATCTCCTATCATCCAGCTTCACTGACGAGACCGATCAGCAACGTGCTCTCATCGAGATGCACGGCCTCTACTGCTTGTCGAGACCAAGTACGTATATGCGCTTCCTTCTCACATCGCCCGGTATTCAAGTTTTTCTAGTGCGCATCTCTCCTGCAACTGCAAAATTCAAGCCTCCTCCCTCTTTCCCCCCAGAATTCTCTGGCATGCAGCTAGCACCCTCTCCAAGCAATTCTTCCGATCAGTCTTCGCAGCCTTTGATGATCGCTCTGCCCTTATCCAACACCAACCACGCTAAAAGCGTTTCTACTCCGATCGCTGTGCCCCCTGGCGTCGTTAATAGTGCGAGTGCGTCGAGCTTATCCACTTCGGCCTCTGGATCGTCTCTGGCGCCGTCTAGTTCAAACACGTCCGTAAGCACAAGCTCCAGCGCAGCCAATAGCATGCCGCCTGTTGGTCTAACGCCAGAGGAGATGATGCACTTGCCTAATCATATGTTGGTTCAAATCGCGCAACGATATGCAGATGGCACCGCCAGTCCTGTCAAACTTAGTGGAAATGGTGGGTCTCCCTACGGCTCGGAAGGGAACCCGATGACAAACCAGGATACCCTGGTTGCGCCACGATATATCTTGTCAGAGGAGTCCTGGAAACATCACGCTCAAGCTCGCGCCATCCTCGGTAATCTTATCGGTCCTAATGGGGAGCAACTCACGTCTACGGATCCGTACAACACAACCGTTTTCGTTGGTGGTTTATCTCCGCTCATTTCGGAAGACACTCTGCGCACCTTCTTTGCCCCTTTCGGCGACATCCACTATGTAAGTGTGTCCCAAAGGATCTTGACCGTCTCTGATGATCAGCGCAGGTGAAAGTACCCGTTGGAAAGCATTGTGGCTTCGTCCAATTCGTTCGGAAGGCGGACGCAGAGCGTGCGATTGAGAAGATGCAAGGCTTTCCCATCGGAGGTAGCCGTATACGGCTCAGTTGGGGCAGGAGTCAGTGTAAGTAAAATGGCTCCGTCATCAATTATCCCTTCCTCATTCGTCTCCAGACAAAGCTGCGCAGGCGGCCGCACAAGCAGCGGCACAAGCAGCCCAGGCCGCAGCTCTCCAGTCGCAACTCCAAGCGCAGGCTTTGAGTAGCGCCGTAACGCAAGAGCAGGCGATGCAATTGCTCCAAAAGTTTTCTTCCCAGAGCTACCCGGCCGCAAATATGATGGCACAACCAAGCATGTCGACCTACGACGACAGCAAATTCCGCGGTCCCTTTTCGCACTCTGAGGGGCTTGTTCCTTTCGCTAGCCAACTTTCCGCTCTTGGTCGACGGCCGTCCCAGACACAAAGCCAAGCTGCTGGGACCAACTTCTCCCCGTTCTCCCCGGATCCCAACATGTACACTAGCCATGAAGGACACGACACACACCCCTTGATGACACAGGACGCGAAGACTTTTGGATCTAGCGTATATCCAGACTCGCAGAACACCCCTGTGGACAAGCTTCTCCCCTCTACGATCAGGCCACCCAGCTCGTCTCGCTATCCGTCGTTCTTGGATTCGTCTACCCCCTTCCAAACGACCCGCACCCCCGTCGGCGGTGAAGCACCCGTTTCACGACCTCCCTCTGGTCAACCTTCTACTAGCTACCCTCGGGTCGATCGCGACATCCAAGATGCACAAGATATCCACGACTTGAACGGCACTCTTGCTAGCCTTGATCTCGACCACAACTGGAAGTCTGCTGGTGATGAATCAGGCAATGGCAAGGCCCTCAAGTCCTCTTAATGATGAACGTAAAGCGATCCCCAACTCTATCATGAACATCTCAAATTTTTCGTTGCATTAATTTCATCTTATTCGCTGTAATCATGCTTTTCGCGACACCACTGCCGTCGGACCCGTTTCTTCTTGATATCTACTTGGGCGCTCTGCAGCCGATTTTATCATTGGCACCCCCATAGAACATATTACGGACCAGCGCCGCTCCCGACCTCCCATTTCGTTATTTTTTTTGGTTAGCTCCATCCCTCGTCTTGTTTTGCCATCGCGTTAGGAATGTCTCTCCGTCATCTCATTTTCCATCTTAGCCTTGTTTTCGTTCCTAAATTACTTGAACGACTCAATATCTCGAATTTGTCGGTACCAGTTTTCTCGTTTGCGTTTTTGCATGTCAGCGTCCCATCTTAGCTATAGCTCGTCTCTTATGTTGTGGTTTATATATAAGTCCTGTCTCGTTCTGCGTTATGCAGCTACCACGTCTGATACGAAGGGTGTGTGGGTTTGTGTGGCCTATTGGAGATACGCGATTGCGTTCTGTTTCAAGCTGAGGGACACATGCGGCATGCTCTGTCAGAAACGCTAGTCTGAGCATCAGTGATGGAAGTTCGTACTTGATTGCTGCTGCCCCTCAGCACACGACATGCCACGGGAACGACTAGGGCAAAGTGACGACGCAGAAATCGACAGTTGGCTTCCAAACCTCACGGGCACGGTGTCATACCGCGTCCTCGAGGTCGTCAAAGATGGGAGGAAGTCGGGGGTGCCATCTGCGTTCGTGGTCCAAGCCGAAATGAGAGAACAGGCTCGGGGAACGCGAAAAGATGCGCGAATCTTCATGAAAGTCGTACGTAATTCGTTGTTCGCAGACACAATCTACCTACGTACATTTTTCCTAGTTTCCATACGACGCGAAGAATACTGTCCGTTTCAAGGCAGACAGAGCCGCAAACGCGCGTCTTAACGCGTACTCGGAGGGTCCAATGGCTGGGAGGACGATATGGCCCAAGTGCTTCGGACGTCTGCGTCTAGAAAACGACATCGTATTCGAAGGAATGAAGTTTTCAGGGAGGAGGGCGCTCTTGTTTGAACACATAGACGGACTGAGACTCCTTGAAAAAGATCAACTTGACGAACGTATCTGCACCGAGGTTATCGCCTCCGTTAAAGTCCTGCATAACGCCGGGGTCGTGCACCGTGATTTCTACGAGTTCAATGCGGCCCCCGACGTGGCATTCAGGAACATCTACTTGAAAGACGCGTTACAGGATGGAGGTAAAGCAGGTGAGCCAAAAGCATAGTCGTCTCGAGATATGTGTATGTTTGAAGGGCTCTTCAGACATAGTGATCCTCGACTTCGATCATGCAAAAGTTTTGCCGCCGCCTAGGCAAGTCGTAGATGAAGAAGAAATGAGACACATGTCTAACAGGGAGAAAAAGAGGTTGGAGAGGATAGCGCAATACGAAGAGGCCGAGTTAGCATCAGCGGATGAAGAGGTCGAAGGATTGCGTGAATTATTTCGGCGTGTGGGTGCTCCTATAGGGGGAAGATCTTAGATAGGGGCTATTAAATTTAATTGGCTTTGCACTTCACCATGGCGAGACCCAACGACCCTCTCAGCGTCTCAGGATTCAATGTCCTGCCTATCCAATACTCCAAGACCTCTACGCATTACTTGTACGCTCGGGCTCACCAATCTAAAAGCAGCTCTCTCCCTGCCAACCGAACACTTTTTCTTGTCAATATACCACCAGATGCGACGGAACGGGAGTTGATTTCGCTGTATAGGTCTTGTGGGATCATAGAGCGGGTCGTCTTTGATACGGCTGAGGATAATGAGGATAACGGGATTGATGAGAGTAGCGACGAGGAATCTGATGAGGACGAAGTCACCCAAGAACAGGATGGCCCTCCACGTAAAAAGCAAAAGGTTGGAAAGGCATCCAAAGCTCCCCCAGCCGTCGTACCCCTTCCATCAAAACTTATACGCTCATATCGCAAAACTGGGCAATCAGCACATGTCGTTTTCCTGGACGAAGCTGCCTTACCAAAAGCCCTGTCGTTGGGCACAAAAACACGTCCTTGGCCCAAGCTTCAGGATGCAGATGCCCCGCCAATAGGACTGGCTCATTATGCAAATCTTTATGCTTCACTGCGGCCTCCTCTTGACGTCGTCCGCCAGCACGCAGACTCTTCCATAGAACGCTACGAATACGAGGTGGATAAACACAAGCAAAAATCCAAGTACAAGAAGGGCGAGGCTATTGTCGATGATGACGGATTCACGCTAGTAACGCGTGGTGGTGCTTATGGCAAGACGCTTGGAGGTGGTGTTGGAGTTGCGAGCAAGAACTTCCATGGGAGAGGTGGCCCAGGAAGGATGAGGAATAAAAAGAAGGAATCCAAGGAGAAGAGCAATTTCTATGCATTCCAAAAAGCAGAGAAGCAAAGACAAGGTGAGCACCAAACTGTCCACTCTGTATTTACTCATCATAACACATCCCTTGTAGACCTCTTGGATTTGAAGCGAAAGTGGGAAGAGGACAAAGCCAAAGTCGAGGGCCTCAAGGCCTCTCGACGGTTCAAACCCTATTGAAGTTCACAATGTACATATCTTCCTATCGCTTGGACACAGTCGTTTGCGACTTACACGCTTATCAACATCTTGCACGCAAATATCTGAACTTTCGAGTGTGGTGAGAGTTATTCATTGGTCATATGTCTATCTCTCTGGAGTTAGTAGGATCAATTCTCGCCTACGCCTTGCATTCTTGGTCACAGGTTACAGAGAACACCTTGTGTTGACAAGATTAAATCGAGACCATGATCATCGCGTGGTTCTAACCGGCTGTAGGTGCTGAAATATTCTCACCTTCGTGCTTCTCCATGCACCGAGTATCGTCCGACTGCATATCAATGACCAATATAAAGGCTAACCTTCTGAGCCGGGCATCAACTCCTCAGTTTCGCTCAAGCCAGAATGCCAATCTCTCCGGTTGACGAAGCGAAATCTCATTCACCTTCCCAGGATGTCTCAGAGAAATACGTTTCCCCCGAACTCCACTATCCAGCGACAGAACATGGTACGAAAGTACTAGAGGCGGCCAATGCTGATTACACTTTGGCTTTGTCGAGTGGTCCCCAGCTTAGTCCATACAGCCGTGCTTCTATCCAACTCTTCGCTATTCTCCTCGTCGCGTACATGGGCAGTCTCTCCAATGGCTTTGATGGATCTGGTGCGTGTGCGAAATCACTCACTCGTGTCGTACCTAAATTTGTATGACGTTCGTAGTAATGAGTGCAGTCAATGGCATGCAGTAAGGACCATATATTGCTTGCAGTTGTTGTGCATCTGTTCATTGTCTGCACGACAGCCAATATCTCGACTACTTTGGCATTGACGGTGCGGACGCGGGTGGGGGAGTGGGAACTACGACCGCGATTATTTTTGGAATTGTAAGGCCATGCGTCCGTTTCATTATCTCCAACTCATGACAGCATGAAGTATTCAATAGGTAGTATCACCGCTGTTGCGATAGCAGGTCCTGTCACCGATCGCTATGGTCGAAGAGGAGGCATGGTGAGCGTCCGAGAGTGCAAGCTCTAACGTTTGCTGACTCGAGGGCTTCAGTGCCTTGGGAGCTGTATTGTGATCATTGGTGCAATTGTGATCACCGCTGCGAAGGATCTAAGTTATCTTTTGGGAGGTCGTTTCGCCCTTGGTTTCGGAGTCGCTATTACAACGACTGCGGCTCCTGCTTATGTGGTCGAAATGTCTCCACCCCAGGTATGGTCACTGAAAATCTTTCCTTGAGGCTCAAAAATAAATAATACTCTCCCTAGTGGCGTGGTAGACTTACTGGATTGTAAGTGTCTCTCACTACAATTCTGTGGGCATTCACTCATATACGAGATAGATACAATAGTAGGTATTCCAAATGGTCTCGCAGTATGTCCAAAGCTTGACTGTGATCCCTAGCGTTCTACTACGCCGGATCAATCCTCTGTAGTGAGTCCCCCTTTCAGGATGCGTCACTACAACATTCGCGTCTCAACGCTATTCTCCGCAGCCGGTATCACAATCGCTACGGCGCGAAATCAAGGGACCGCATCTTGGAGAGTCCCTTTGGCTATCCAAATTGGACCAGCAGCCATCCTAGCGTGCTTAGCCTATGTTCTTCCAGAGGTAACTTTCTATTGGGCCATTCGCTTCGGTTGCATTGAGTTCATACCTTTTCTATAGTCTCCCCGTTGGTTGATATCTCAAGGTCGTAGAGAAGACGCACTCAGTATATTGACAAAGTATCATGGAGACGGAAACCCAAATGCTCCTCTCGTTCGATTGGAAATGAAGGAATTCGAAGAGTCAATTGGGTTGGACGCATCCGACAAGAGATGGTACGTCGCGCTTCAGGCTTGCCGACAATGGTTGACTCTGCATCTAAGGTGGGATTATCGAGAGCTCGTTAACACTCCCAATGCGAGGTACCGAACGTTCATGATGCTTTTAATGGGTGTCTTTGGGCAATGGTCTGGAAATGGCCTAGGGTTAGTCACGATTCGGTCACTTAACCTCTACTTATCGCTTGATATTCTAGTTACTTCCTCCCAATATTGTTCCAGAACGCCGGAGTGCAGTCTCAAAATCAGCGTCTAGTTCTGAACTTCGTTAACACCGTTGTCTCTGCCATCGGTGCCGCCATTGGGACCTCCCTATCAGACAAAGTTGGTCGACGCAAAATGTGGCTATGGGGCACCCTTGCTTCAGCGGCTACGCTTGCAATAGCGACAGGTAATTCACTTCATGGAAGGGCAGCATCTTCAAACTCATGTCATGTAGGATGCACGGCCCAGTTTGGTTCGTCGGGCAGTAACATCAATGGCGCAAATTCAGCCATTGCCTTTATCTGTAAGGCTCATATTTGCAGAACCCTTCCTTTCAACCGCTCAACGATGTCTAGTCCTCTTTGGATTCGTTTACAGTCTTACTTACACTCCGCTGCAAGCCATTTACCCGTCCGAAGTTCTTAGCTACAATACTCGGTATGTCTCTTTCTTCGTTCAACTTCATGATGCTGAAGTCTCCCGTTAGTGCAAAAGGAATGGCGATGTGAGTAGTCAGACTTTCTCGTCTTTGTATATGTTACTTAACCTCACATCGACAAGGTGTGCGCTTGCCGTCAGTTGCGCTTCATTCGTCAACACGTACCCTGCTCCAGTGGCTCTGGGTCGTATACAATGGAGAGTGAGTAACGAGTTCGACTATGCAGCATTATCGTCCTGATTAACATTCCTCCAGTATTACATCGTTTATGGTACAGCCTTCATCTCCCTTTGAAAGTATCACGACTCATCTCACCGTTTAAAAGTTGTTTGGGACCTCTTTGAAGCTGCCGTTGTGTACTTCTTTGCAGTCGAGACGAAGGGTCGAACACTGTACGTTTCTACATCAATTCACCGATTTTCAATTAAAATGCACCCACCTCCTTACAGAGAAGAACTTGATGAAATATTCAGCGTTTGTCCTTTAATGTTTCCTGTCGCTGATACTCATACCACGCACATAGGATCCACACCCCGTCCGGGCATCGTTGGCCAAGTACAAGGTCGTTATTGTCGAAAAAGATGGTGATAGGACGGTGAAAGTTGTTGAACCTTGATAGATCGCCGGGATTGGACTCAGAGGGAGAAATTAAGTCTAGAGTAATTCCTGGACTCTCTGATTTCGAGTTTATGGTGATTCCAAGCCTCGAGGTTGTGTTGGTAAGCGCTTTTGTCCAATCAAACCGGAGTCGATGTTCGATCCCGAGATCCGTGTCGAGACCGATGGAATTCCTCGGTATGAGTCTCGCCCGAAAATATACCTACACATAAATCAGACGAGAACATCTTGTGAGCGCCATGAGGATCAACTTGATCAAGGGCTATACGTCCGTCGATTGTGGCAGGACTGTGGCAAAGTCACGGTGACGTTGAAGAAAGCAGGGTCCAGGCGCGAGGCGTTCGTTCTCTCGTACTCCCAAGATGATCAACTTGGATCCAACCTGTACCATCATTATGAACATACCGCAGACAGCCGCAGACCACTAGAACTAGGCAAGCTGTTGGCCTTGGCACAAGGGGATGATTGGCCGGGGTGGTTGGCATCCCAGAGGCTCGTGACCCCGTTCATGGTTGAAGAGACGCTCCCGACCAAATCGCACGGATCCCAAATGCTCTTTGAGCGACGCGACGAGGCCCCATCTGTTCTTTGTAAATAGTACAGGCAGGGCCGAGCTCCATTTGCGAACGAGAAAGACCACTGCGGTACAAGTTGGCCATGCTTGAGAACATGAGCCCAGCCAGGTATGTAAAGGCACTGCCTTTCGTTCTTCAGGGTGGAACTTGAAGTGCTCAGTTCTGGTTCAGCCAGATCGTGGCATGGCATTGGTTCCGCCCAAGGTATATAATGCGCCGATGGCCCCAACAGCCTGACTCTCTTCGAACTCAAAACTATTGTTGTGTCCTACTACATACCCCACTTTTTGGAGGGCATCCCTTTGCTCGCGATGCTAGCGACAACCCATAACCTCTTCACAACTATCACTCTTGCATTGGGCCTCGTAACCTTGCCTGTTATAGCGACAGGCGGGTTCCCACCAGTAAATTCATCCCCTGGTGCATGTGGAGTCACTCCCTCTGACGCCTCATGCACCGCCGTTTTCCTGGCTTGCGTGAATAGCAGGGTACGCATAACATCGCCAATAGTTTACATGCAATCTGACCTGAACCTTCCTTAGCCATCCCCTTCGAATCCGTTAGCAAGTGACGCCTGCGTCGCAGCTGCATCTTGCTATCCCGGTAATCCTGACAGTTTCCTGGCCAATCTCTTCTGTCGTGTAAGCGGTCCAAGCGGGAATAACCCTCGGAGCGCTACTATTCCTCGTCTTAGCGATGCGGTACGTTGATTATAACCCAGCCGATCGACTCATCTTGAGCTATTTCGTTAGGTCTATAACCGAATCGCATCCCCCAATGGCCAAGTTACCTACTCCTCATATGCTTCATGGTACATCCAGCAGGCTCGAACTGCCGACCCAAGCATCACTTCAATGTACGCTTCTCTCAGTCATTCCTTCTTTGGCACGGAAACTCATTAACTTTCCCGACAGTGTTGATCTTGCATTTGTGCGAGAGAGCTTTGATATCATGTCTGCATGGACGGGCTTCTGCTCCACAGGAAATATCCCCAAAGGCAACTTCTTGGATTGGTTCCAGTACTTCAGCACCGTGCAAGGTCCTGCTACGACCTGCGGTAATCTTGGCACATGTCCAACAACTAACATCCCCTACTGTATTGATCTTACCAACTACTGTGCCGGTGTCGATGTGAGTCATGTCTCAACGTTCAACATCGACCTTCCCAAAACTGAGTTCTTTTTCCTCAGAATTCTTTGGACAATCCATTCTCCATCCCAGCTTGCGTTGCTGCTGCCTTCTGTTGGGAAGATGGAATCAATTCTTTCTTGCAAGCGATGACGTGCCGTTACAATATCCACTTCAACACAAATCGGCCTGCTCCCGTTGGAACCTCGATTCCAGCCTTAACTTCATCCATCATTCCTACATCGCCAATGACTCAGAATGACTTCCTTGGGTTCATGAATTCAAGAGTTGCCGCGCTCCCAGCAGCAGCTCGTCGTCCGTGAGTAGCCCATCCCTTCCCAAGGGTTCCCCAACTCTAACGAGAGCTTAGGTCCCAAGATAATTTGTTGAATCGTTGGTCTCTCATCGTTGCGTAAGTCACGAATCCACCGAGACGATCCACTACTTACTGTGGCACTCCTTTTTTCAGATGGACAAACTTCTGTACCACTCGAACGGTCCCACGAAATAATCTTTCGGACCTCCTGCGTTACTCTGCGGTCAAACTTACATCAATAACCTGCACATCCCAATGTCCCGCCGACCCTAATGCCAGCTGCCAACAACTCTTTGAAGCGTGCATCAACTCACCACTCGTGAGCTCCCCCCTGTTTACCTTCTGGACTGACATTGACACATTTCCTAGAACGTTGTCGCTGATCCATGGTCGGATATCAACTGTGTGCTTGCTACGATTTGTCGTACGTCTTCGATCATTGGAGGACGCTCATCTACTCATTACGCCCCAATTCTAGGCGGAAGGGAAACCTTCGGAGAACAACTTGCTTGTGTAACAGGCACCCCTCCTGTTGATATGGAGACTTATCCTCCCTTAACTCAAGATGTAAGTTGGCTTTCGCATATTGGGGACTGTTGATTGACCAACTTCATATAGATGTTTAATCGACTGTCGTTCGGCGACGATATTATCAGTCGACAAAACTTCCTCGACTCGTACTACGGTGCCCTTGCGAGGCTTCCCAATCCCCAATGGCCCGAGTAAGTTCATAACGCAAACTTCATAGGAAAAGTCTAACCACAGAACTTCGTTGCTTAGTGTTAACTACGTTCTTGCTATATGGAAAGTTATTGAAGATCGGACTGGGTTCTTTGATGGTAATATTGCATATCGTTACATCTCAGAGTGGCTGCGGTGGGCGTAGTCATTGGACTCCAGGCGAACTCTCAATCTCTTTCAGACTTTGGACCATGTTCTTAGTATGCTTTGTATGTCATTGTGACGGACTTGAATTAGTAATGTACATGTACACTTCTGTATTCTATACAACCGAGTATATCCAACCATCAGCAGTAATGAAATGTCCTTAGATGAGAACGAGCATGTCATGAATTTATCATGATTCATAGCCGGGTGGGTTATCAACGGGGACACCACCGACAAACGAGACGCTGCTTGTTTCCGCCGGGTATGTATACGTCGCTGAACCAACAAGATGTCATCGACCGTTATGCTGTTGAGGTGGGATGTAACACTCACGAAGACCCTCTTCCTCCTCTGCACCCCGTCGATTCATATAGATTGCCCTTTCCCTCGTCTTCTCCAACAAACTCACAAACTCAAACATCGCACGATCCTTAAATCTCACTTCCACCCTTGTACCTTCGGATAAGCCTCCGTCAGGTGAAGGCTTCACATCAAACGACAGATAATTCGATCCAAACGTCGGTTGTTCGAATCTCGTGGTCAGAATGGCGTGTAAAGGTACCGAGAGAGAGTCGAAAGATTGGTTTGGGCTCGGCGTCGTGAATATCAGCTATATTTCATGGGGGGGAGAGGAGATGAGATATACAATCGTCATCCAGGCACGCAGTCATAATCACGTACCCGTTGGTCAGTTAACCAGATCCCACCCATCTCCTTCAACTTCATCGCACCACCAGATCCGCCAGCTGACGCGTTGCCTGTGGGAGGTTTATTGGGGACATCCACGTAGACCTCGACGCCCGTGGTGATAGTAGTGATTGTTTGCTCATTAGGTAAGGGTATTGGCGAGCGATTAGGATTCAGCATGGCCCAATTGAGAGACATCTTGTAGAGAAATCAGATGAAGATTGACTGGTGTCGTGGAGGTTGCTGTTAAGCGCGATGAGGCTGTTAGACGTCCGCAGAATTGACCAGAAGCCTAAGGTCTACGAAGAGCTCATTATGTCAGACAGATCCCACCATAACATGGCTTCCTGGCGCAATGGTAGCGCGTTTGGCTTCGATTGCTAACGGCACCAAAAGGTTGCAGGTTCGAGTCCTGCGGTGGTCAAGCCTCCTCTTTTTGGTGTTTTCTCTCGATGTCTCGTTCATGGAACGCAAATCTCCTACTCATAATTATAAGGATACAAAATATTAGGTTACAGGTACGTTAATACAGAAATCCGCGCGGTGGAATTCGCAAGGTTGGTTGCCAATTGCTATGCCTTCGCCGGGATTCAACGTCAGTACTCCCATCTCCTCCTCTTCCTCTAGCTCAAACGGGTCTTCCTTATTCTCCCGTCGCTCTCTAAAACGTACACAATGCGTCTCAGTCACCTCGTCAATAAAATGTAGCTCCCCGCATACGCCTTCGCCAATCGGGTGGGGGAATATCGTATCGTCGTCAGGTTCCTTCGGGTCTCGGAGAAATGGGTGGCTCAAGGCATCACGAGGGGTAATCCGATGAGTACATTCGGGATGGAGCGTCCGTTCAAGTAGGTCCAGAGCCATCTCGATCTCCCGGGCGTATTCAGAATCTTCTTGGGCATCGGCGGAGGGTGGTGATTTGCGCGAAGCTGACGCGCGAGAGGGAACAGGTGGTGGTGGCATAGATGAGGGCGGCATTAATGAAGGATCCACAGAATAAGGATAATATCTGGTATCAGGTGGTGGAGGGGTATTTAACTCGGGGTTCAGTCTTGTTATAAGTTCTCTCCAGCTTGTTCCTTCTGGAGTGACTGAGGGGACATTGGTAGCGAACGTTCGACCTGGCAATGTGGTGAGTTTGTATGAATAAGTAATGAGGTGATGATTGGGTGTGAAACGTACTGTGCAAAGTGGCCACTTTTTCCATTCGTTTCTTGCCAATAATAACGGCGATTTCCATTAGTGCTTCGATGTCATCATTGGACTGAAAGAGTGGAAACTTTCGCGCGAGGAAGAAGAGCATAATAACCCCCGTCGACCAGACGTCCACAGCTAGTACAACTCAAAGTGAGATTAAATGAAAGAAATAGCGGATCAATGGGCTTACCACCGGACTGATCGACGCATTTGAGTAAAACCTCAGGAGCACGAAAACCTCTTGTACCCGCACGATTAGCCTTGGACGGTGGTCTGATAGACGAGAAATATATGTTAGCCGAACGTTAGCTCTGTGGGACTTCAAGAAATAACAGACCTAGGGTCTTTTTCTGGGTAGCCGACTTTATCTGAGCTCATGGAAGATTTTGTCCTAGCCTCCCGCTGCATTCGCTTGATATGTTCAATATTGTATTCGTTTCGCTGGCGTACGCGGCCATGGGGATCGTCGGGGGTAGCGGGTGTATGCAAACATGCGCCGGATCCGTGTTTCGCGCGGTCCATGCGCTGCACAATGCATTCATGTCAGACGAAGCAAGTAAACTTCAGAAACCCAACATTATAAACTCACACAAGCAAGGCCAAAGTCACAAAGGGTCCCCATACCAGTTACTGGATCGAAGAGGAAGTTAGCGGGTTTAACGTCTCGATGAATGATCCCCCGCGAATGAATATCGCGTAGCGCACGAAACATGCAGCGCAAGTATGCCTTCATCCCTTGCAAGGGTAGAAAGCGATAATATTCCTGACATTGAATCGGTCACGCGACAAGGTAATGAAGAGCAAAGAAACTGGATACTCACTCTGAAGTCATCATTCCGGTGGTAAGGCATGATCGCCACAACTTGATCCCTATGTCGAAATGCCGTTATGAGTTGTGATGTATGCCTGCACCCTATACATGTCTCCAGGATCGAAATTTCGTTGCGAATCCGTTCTGGACTACTCGTCACGTATATCCGTTTCACCGCAACATATACTCGAGGCCCCCTCATTCTGCCGTTTGCGGTGAACGATGGTGATGACTGCAGCATAGTGCGACGCGTAATGGGATCCTGCCATGTCGTGTTGTCCCAATGATCGTGCAGAAGGTCGATGGCTTTGTAGACGGAGGAGAAGGTGCCCGTGCCTAGGCGATCGACGAGTTTGTATTGCTCTGCGAGAACGGGGACAGACTCTTCGAGTTCTTCAATTTCAGCCTCGATCTCAGCACGTTCTTCTGGCGGTTTGAGGTGAATGGACTCTTCCTCGTCATCTGAGCCCTCCGCATCGACCTCTGCCTCCACATTATCGTCCTCGTCCCCCTCCTCATAGTTCTCCGCTGAATGCGCATATTCGTTAGTGGTCTTCGTTGAGGGTAAGATCAGAAGTTCGTCATCACTTTCCATATCCACGTCGAGGTCGATGAAGCCTGGTGGCGCTGGTTGTTTTCCCGCACGGACAGAGCTCATGCTGGCTCGTCGGTTGACCATGTTCGGGAAGAGCGAAAGGATATGTTCTTGATAGTTGTCCAATTCAGGCGGGCGGTATCCACCGTTGACAAGGTCATCGGATGACATGGGATCGTCGCAGGCTTCTCGAGACTTCTTATAGGCATTGCAGTAGTGGGCATTGCGAGCATCTGAAGAGCCGACGTCGAGGGGATTTGAAGAGTGCTGAGAGAGCAGCACGCTCGCCATGAAGATGGTGCAGGAAGGAGAGAACGACTCGAGGCGAGGCCTGTGGTCTAAGCCCAACAAACTATCTTCCACGTGATCGTGCAAAGCGGAAGCAATGTGGAGAGATTCAGAAGCAAAAAAGGAAGGCTTGACCACCGCAGGACTCGAACCTGCAACCTTTTGGTGCCGCTAGCAATCGAAGCCAAACGCGCTACCATTGCGCCAGGAAGCCATACACACCTGGGAGGACACGGCATACTCGAGGGCGCTTGGTGAGTTGGACGAATTGATAGATTTTGAACTTGTTCTATTTTGCTCATGTCTTCCACGTCCTGGCGCACTTGAAGAGCCACCACATGTCCATCCCATCCTCCGACGACCTGCGTGTCTGGCTCAAACAACTCGTCGCTTCAAACACTTTTCTTCAAGTCGCTCCTTTCGCCGTCCTCTTCCTCTTCCCTCTCATCGTCCTCCGCCTCATCCAGCCAGCGCAACAACTCGTATTTCTAGTCACAAACGCAGTCGTCATGGTCCTTGAATCAATTGGCATACTTCCTTGGAACTGGGGCAGGAGTAGCAGTGGCCCGTCGAGCTCAAGGAGTCCCGACAAGCGCAAGTCCAAGAAGAAGCATCATCCGAGGACCAGAGCAGAGCAACTCGCTATGAATAAGAGTGAAAACGGTGAGGCCCTTTGTCTACGCGGAGATGCCTTTAACTCACCCGTATGACCGCCAGAAACCGACGACGATGCAGACTACTACCCTGGTCTCGTCAACATCTCTGGAACATACTGCTTCATGAACTCGACGCTGCAGGTATAGTGCTCTTTCATATCACTCTTTTACCCTTGAATCTGACTTTGATGCCTTTCGTTTGATAGGCAATGGCATCGCTATCATACTTGCAGCCTCAAATAGACACTATACACGAGAAAGCTGTGGAATTAGACGTTCCATCACCTGTCATAGATGCACTGCGTGACCTGTTCGACGGTATGTCGTATCACCTATCCATCGGGCTGCTCAAGTTCATTGCATAGGCAGAGCTGAATACACCACAGACCCACTCATCATCCCTACGCCCCCTTCAAATCATTCAAGCTCTCTCAGGCTCGAAGAGTAGGTCCAGCGCGCTACTTTCATCCCGCGAACATCAAGATGCCCAAGAACTCTTTCAACTCATCACTGAATGCCTCAAGAACGAAATCAGTGCCATTGACAAAGAGCGCAGCCGAGACCGTGGGTTTGGCAGTGCTCTATCTTTGTCCCCTGCCCTTTCGACTAGTCAGCACCTCTCATCCTCCCAGTCCCAATCCCAATCGCTCTCTCAGGCGCCCCGACATCATCCGGTTCTAGAGGCAGGCGGAAGCAAATGGATCCGTCAGAGTGTTTTCGACGGTCTTACGGCTAACCGGAGGAGTTGTATGCAGTGTGGGTATACGGAGGCCGTTATGCACTTTGCTTTCGACAGCTGGCAACTGAGTGTTCCGCACGTTGTATGTTCCTCCGACGTCATCCCTCTTCTCAGTCTCACACGTCTATCTTTACCAGGCCAGGTGCTCTCTTGAAGAATGCCTTGATGAGTATACCCGTTTGGAGATCCTTCAGGACTGCATTTGTCGGAAATGTTCCCTTCTGGCTACCCACAGGCGTTTAGTTACGGAATTGAAGACCTTGGAGGAAACACTGAAATCTAGCACGATCAGTGCGTCATCGCCAAATGGTCATGCTAGTAAAGCTTCCGCTGGATCGCACTTCACCAAATTGGGAGAGGCAAACGGGGATTCCCCCAAGAAAGCTACACCTTCCAAGAAGAGACGAGCGAAAGAAGTGGCTAAGATGGAGGCGCGAGTTCGACTCGCGCTTGAGGAAGGGAGAATTGAGGACGATCTGAAAGATGTGAGGATGGAGAAAGTGACGAGCAGAGCGTCATCCAAACAAGCTATGATTGCAAGGGTGAGTACTAAATGCGTTCTTTACGCCTGGCCAGGCGAGCTCCAGCACGAAACTCACACTCGACTTCATATAGCCGCCCCCAGTCCTGGCCCTCCATCTCAATCGTTCCTCCTTTGGTCATTACGCATCAAAGAACAATGCCTTTGTCGAATTTCCCGAAATCCTCGATCTTACGCCCTATACCACTTCTGGAAACCTCTCAACAGTCCCTTCAGTACCGATTTCAACGCCCGCTCCCTCACTCCCCATTCAACTCGCTCTGCCGCCACGCTCACGTACACCCACCCCCGCCGCCTACGAGAAAGTGCACGAAAGAGTGCTTTATCGTTTGAGTGCCGTCGTTTGTCACTACGGTAGTCACTCGTTTGGACACTACGTCTGCTACCGGAGGAGACCGCGGCCCAAATCCTCGAAAAGGAGATGGACGCCTCCAACGATATTGGACCCATTGTTTACGCGGCAGGACGATGTGGATGATGACGAAGTTGGTTCTAATCCTAAAAACGGGTCAGCTCGCCCCGACGACGACGACGAACTCGAATATTTCGGCAAGCGGAACGAAATCGTTTGGGCTGACGAGGACCCGTCGAATCATCGTCCTGGTCGAGGCTGGTTACGAATATCGGATGACTCGGTGCGCGAGTGTGGGATAGAGACGGTACTTCGTGAGGGATCTGGCGCGTTTATGCTCTACTATGAACGAATACGGTTTGCCCATACGAGTCCATATCCTTCTATGGCCATTCGAAGGAAGACTTCTGTGGGTCCAGTCGAACTGGGTGCTGAGAGCACGATCAGTGTCCGACGAGACTATTCCCCTCGGAGCTCAGAGGAGACATTGCGACCGGAATTGAGGACTTTGCAGTTGAATATGGTCAACGGAGTACTTCCTGAAGGTCATGGGTCCATGCAGAGTTTGGTGAGCGAGGTTGGTGTTGGTGTGGCGAAAGGCAAATGTAAGGAGGACGACAATACGCTCGAAGGTCAAACGGAGAATGGAACTGCTAGCCTCAACTTGGGAGCTTCTGGGTCACTGTCTATGTGGACTCCTGGTTCGTCACCAAGCACGGGACCGCGAGTTGTTAGGAGTGTTGCTGCTGGACGAGGAAGAAGTACGAGTTCCATACCCTCTTCTGACTCGGACGCCTCTCGTACGACCGCATCACCGATACCCAATGGGTTGGTAGGGAAACCTTCAAACCTCCCAATAAAAAAGCCACTTGGGGCGACATCCAAACCGCTGTCATCCAGTGCTCCATCCCCGTCCACTTCGTTTCCTAATGCCAGCTCCTCGGAAGAACTAAACTCATTGCTACCGTCACACCACCCTCCGCCCTCGCCCATTGTTGGACTTCGGGCATAACAAGTACCTTATTCTAGAGATATTTGCCGCATACACCCCCTCTTATTTCCAAGACCTGTAATGTATCGTTAGTCTTTGGTTGATTAGTTAGTCCTTAGTCGTTACGTTTATCTTATGCTCTCGACACCCTGCTTTTGCCTATTGTTCGTCACGACGTTAAGGACGTGTGTATTGGGAACTCGGGTACAATGGAAGGGGATGAAGGTCCAGAAAAAGAAAAAATAAGGTGAATGCTAAAAGAGGGAACCTGCCGAAAACAATAATCTAAAAAACCCATTTTCCTTCGAGGAACCGTTCGATGGGTCGAACTCGATTGACAGGCAGGACCCTTGATGGACCCAACACGGCAACCGCCATTCTCACGCCACCTCAGCTAGACATTGCTAACCTGCGCACGTGAAGCTCGCTGGTTAGGGGGTGCGAAAGTTGCTGGAAGGCGGAGGCGACTATCTAGCGGCCCAAAATAGCTTGCTATATGTAAATTGGCAGTATAATAAAATATAGAACATAAAGAAAGAAGCTCTAGTACCTGAGAACAATGTGTTATAATCCGCCCCAAGTAGTGAGCCCCTGTTTCCACAAGGGAATAGGAATTAGCAGTTTCCCGCGGTCAGTAGCTTATTCACACAGTCAGAATCAATGTTCCCGCGATCAATAGGATGTTTACTTAGACATGTGATGATCATCACATTGCCAATCCAAACCCGTAGAAACGAGGTAGGTCACCTGTAGATCCGTACTTTTTCCTATCTCTGCACATGTGTTCGTCTTGAAGGAACCATCGATTAATCTAAACAGAAAAGCCAAGTCTAACATCAACGTGTTTGAACGCGACACACCCAGGAGAAATAGGGGGTGTTGGCTTGGAACTGCGTCGCGGGCTTCAATACTACCTCCCTGCTATCGTTCATCAGATATCGCAGTCTGTCACGCCGTAGAATGGCTTAGAACTGTGTGGAATGAAAGCAATGGGTGCACACAAACTATGTATAAATACCATACTCAACACCTTTGAAACTCCAGTAGTTTGCTCGACGCGACTACCTTCCACTCTTTCCTTTGGATTCTAATTTCTCGCTCCTCCCCTCTCCCCTCTCCTCACTTCCTCAACCCTGCCTCCTCCATTGGTCCACACACCCGAGCTGGTTATAGTGCTCGCATCGAAGGAAGGGGTTTCCTTTCCTATCCAAGTCAAGAATAACCTGACCTTTGCATGTTTCTTTTGGCAGGTGACCGCGTCTCCCTTCGTCTACACTCTGACGAAGCTCCGCTACACTTGGAGCCACAAGAAGGGATGGATTGTCGTTCACAGGGCCTCGGCATCCATTGGTCTTGAGAGCCGTGAAGTCTTTGTAGCAAGAGCGCTATCCGGGCGTAGCGAAGAACGCTGAAACTCGAGTTCTTGATCTCTCCGAAGCTTCAGATCCTCTCGCGACGCTTCACAGTACTCGAAATCTCGCGCCGAATAGAACTCGCACATCTTGACTCCTTGACCTATATTACAGAGGACAACATCAATAAGCGGATAAAACACTTTGTTTCCATGCAAATCATACAAGTAGAATGGGAAACGTGACAAGGGACCTTGTTTCCCTCGGCGTCCACCATCACATCAACGAAAACCGGGCTATGCTTCTTCGATGCTCCCTTTGGTGGCCCCTGCGTATAAGCGAAATCGAGCGCAGGGTTGGTCCAATCACCATCCACACGAAACAAATGCCCCATCCATCCGCCTGCTGATGTTCGGGGATATTCAAGCACCACCCCAGGGGGATACTTGTACAGCACCTCGAGCGAGAGCTGTCGGTTCATCTTCACGTTAAACGAGGGTTGAGAAAAGGAGTGAATAGGGTAAGCAGATGCATTTCTCGCCGCTTCCTCTGGTGTAAGTGCTGAAAGATGCTTTCTAGCCGCGTTGATGGCGTCCCGAAGGCCAGGCAAATTTTGAAGGCCACTTTGCCCTCGAGCGGCGCTTGCAATCGCAATTAAGCTATCGAGCTCATGCCCAATGGTACACATGGGCGTCTCGCATCCACCAACAGTGTCCCTGGTGGGTTCCGCTTCGACGGGATTACATTGTGACGGCAGAGGGAGCATTGGCGGCGGGAAAATTAAAGTAAATGGGTATCTGGCTCTCCCTCAGTTCTCCCAAGATACTCACTCGGTCTCATTTTACTGCAGCACGCAGAATTACGCGAAATTTACCGCGTGTCCCGCCTCGCGCTCAGAACACAAGTCTCAACAGGAGGCGCATTGGCCCTTTTTGGTCTCAACAGGAGGCGCACCGACCCTTTTTCGCAATCAATTATTTTATTAGTAAAATAAATGATAACTAAAACTACAATGACCGAGCCCTCGGGACGTCACCACCCTGTCCGGATCTGACCGAGTTCGACCCATCGAAGTAGTCCTCATTTTCCTTCTCTTCCCGCTGCTTTGGAAAGCAACCGACCATCTATCCAATACATAGGTTCAACAGCGTGAATGAAAAGAATGAATTTCCATCGTCTTCAGTTTCCATTTGATACTACAAGAAGTCGTGGCTTCGGTTAGGAACGATCGTCAAAGTCGTGAGAGAACGTTGACGCTGGGGGTCATGAGGACAACTAGCTTAGTAGTAGATGCGGCGCTCGACGGTGCGGTGTCTGGGCTGAGGGCGGGTGTAGGTAATGGTGCGCTTGACGCGGGTGACGGTGGGATACCTGGAGACTTGGTAAGCCAGGCAAACGACGGTAAGAGCGTTCGGGAGACGTACCAGGCATTGTAAATTTCTCCGGGTTGAAGCTGTACTTCGACTATTTGTCGGCCCTATAGAAGAGGATGAGAATGTGTGCAAACAAAAGACTCGGTGTGGACCTACAGCGTAGTCGACGTGCGTGCCAATGACGAGACCTTCTGTACGGCCGTAGCTACCGTGGTTGACAGCGACGATGTCGCCGAGCTAAGTGGCGAGCACGTTGGTGAGGATGTCGAGTACTGAAGGTTAAAAAGCTGCTGCGACTTACAACAATCTCTTCAGATGAGCCAAAGACTGACGACATTGTGATTGAGGAGGAGGTCGCAGCAGAAGATGATCTTGAGGCGTTGGGAGAGGGAGTGGCGGAATGAAGAACGGATGGTGAGAGGGCGGAGGCTTTTATAGATTAGATGCGCATGTTTGCTGCCATCCATAAAACGCAAGGCTGGCAGCCTCGAGGCTGATCCGAATATTCCAATACAACCCTGCATATTATTTTTTGTTCCTTTTTTTTCTTGCGACAGCTACCATTGTGCCCATAACCGAACGTTGCCAAGTACGGCGAACAACACTCATTTCACCCATGTTTGACTATCGAGTTCCCCGTCGACCACCGAAGTACAAATGAGAGAGTAAGCTCAAGCGCGGACGACAAACTCGGCGGACAATGGCCCCACTGTCCTTATTACGTTACATCCACTAGTCGATGGCGGCATGGTAGCCTCGAGGCCTTCATTGTTCACGCAGCGCAGGCAGTGTCAGGATGATGAGAGATGGACGTGTTTCGGTGATACAAGACTAGCGGAGGCTGATATAGATAAAATCCGCATCGGCCATGCTCAAGCCATGCATGCATCTGCACGCGGCCTTCAATCACAACGAGCAAGTCGATAGATAGTTATACACAAGTTGTTATGATCCGATCACAATCCCGTCCAGGTGAACGTTTCTGCCAATTCCACTTCTCCCTTCAGCTTTACTTCAGTCGAAGAGGCCCCAACCAAGACCTCGAACTTGCCCGCTTCGGCAACCCAACTCATTTTACGCTCGTCATAGAAGCTCAAGGCCTCTCTGTCCAATTCAACAGTTACGGTCTTCGCCTCGCCGGGCTCGAGAGCGACCTTGGTGAATCCCTTGAGCTCTTTCAATGGACGGGGCAGCGAGGACTGAGGGTCCGCAACGTAAACCTGAGCGATTTCCCTCCCAGCGACAGGACCAGTGTTCTTGATGGTGAACTTAACTGAGAAAGTCGGTTCTTTGCCCGAAGAAATCGTAGAAACCTCCAATCCGGAATACTCGAATGTCGTGTATGAAAGGCCATATCCGAAGGCAAAGAGAGGTTCTATCTTCTTGATTTCATGCCCTCTATAGCCGACGAAGATTCCCTAGATGGCATGTGTGTAAGGACTGAATGCCTCATATTCTGCAAGATTCACCTCATTGTACAGAATTTTACCAAACTCTTGACCTTTGTCGCCGTACGACGGGAACGCAGGATTGTCCTCAAGACGTTTGCTAACATGAGATCAACACACATAAATGGAGACTAAATAGACAAAGAACGCACGGGAAGGTCAAGGACAGTTTACCCGAAGGATTAACCTTACCAAAGACAACGTCCGCTAATCCATTTCCAAGCTCATTACCGCCGTAGAAGGCCTATTTATAGAGTGAGCAGAGCGTACGCGTACAATAACAACGCAAAGCTTGACCTGAAGGACTGTCGAAGCTTGGTCAATCCACGGCATGGCAACCGGAGCACCAGTTTGGTTTACAACGACGGTGTTAGGGTTCGCCTTGAGTATCTCAGTGACAAGTTCATTTGTCGCGCGAGGTAGACTGGCTGTGGTGTAAGCATAGTGATTGCAGATAGATAATGACGAACGTACTCGATGTGCGATCGATCGAAGCCTTCACTCTCCCAACTGAGAAACGTAAGGTCAAGCAAAAGTAATCGTAATGATGTGGATTACGCACTCATGACTGAGGCCGACGACGAGGACGACAACTAATCATTAGACCATCAATACCGGCATGGTGATGAGAAACACAGAACACCTCACCATCCGACTCAGCAGCCAGTTTAGCAGCCTCTTGTATATCCTGCGTCCCATCACTTTTCCTGATACCTCCAAGCCTAATGCCACCACGGCATGTGAAGGGACTACCACGAGACACGAAAGCAGCATTGCTAATTCGTATCTCAATGTCGTACGTCTTGCCCGCTTCCAAGGGAATGACTTCTCTTTGTTCGATAGTACCCAATCCAAAGAACGATTCTCCCTGAGCGGGGTCGTTGCTTAGGTTTATGGCGAGCTTGCCATCCACGAAGAGGTTGCCGGTTCCAGCGATGCTCAGGCCCAGTTCCCAATCGCCGCTTTCGTCTGGGGTGAATTTCGTGTGGTACTACGTAGGATGGAGATTAGAATGGGTCGAACCGGCTTAGAGGCAGAATGGCCCACTCTGATGTAGCAAAGCTCATTGACTTTCTCATCATCCTAGTAAAATACCAATGAACCAGGGTAACAGCTTGATAGGATCCAAAACACTCACAACACCATCGGCCAAGAAGCAGTACGTGGACGCCGTAGGTACGTCCCAAGCATGAGCAGCAAGCTTCTGTTGGAAATCCGGACTGGTAGAAAGGAAATCTTCAGACGGGCTCTCGTTCCAAAACTGCATATGCGCCCCATCTTCTCCTCCATGTTGTTTGATAGATCCATCGAGTAAAGGCAGACTGTTATGCGCAGACGTTCCAAGGTGATACACGACCTCTGCTCCAATCTCTTGAGCAGCAGCGGTGATACCTTCGAGGGGAGTGACCACGTAAGACGAGCGTAGCTGTGCGGATCCTCCTCCAGAAGTCATTGCGCGTTTGGCGTTCGGACCGATTACAGCGATCTTTTTAGTGCCTTGCTTGATGGGGAGAACGCCTTTGTCGTTCTTGAGGAGCACGGTGGCATCGGCGGCGGCGGTGCGTAAGAGTTGTCGGAGCTCTGGAGTATCGACGCTTTCTTCGGGTGCGTTGAAGGGTACGCCGGAGTCTAAAGCGCGTTTGTATAATGCGAGAATCTAGGCAAATAGTTGGTACGCTGGGGTCAACATGCCTGAGATAATGTACATACTTTTCGCACTCGCTCGTCGATATCAGAAGGGAATAGCTTTTCTGCGATGAGGAGACGTTCAACGGCTTTGCCACGCATCACCGTTGGGCCACTGGAGGGATCTGTTCAGAGGGGAGGTATATGCTGGGCGGAGACAAACCCTACGGCATCTCAATGTCTAGCCCTGCTTTGATACTTTCTGCGGTACTGTAGACACCGATCCAGTCACTGATGAGGGTACCTTTTAATAAGTGAGTTGAGAGTTGAGATACATCCAAAATGTTCATTACACACCTTGGTAGCCCCATTCCTTATAGAGGAGGCGATGAGTAAAGGACAGGTCGGGATAGTTCTAGATAGACGCACTCCTCGTAGGATGTCTACCAGAAGACGCGGATTTTCAGAGACGTGAAGACCGTTGACTCGATTATAGCTGTACCATCCAAGCATATGATCCTGACTATCTCTCCAGACCGAGGACTTCGAGACTTACGCGGTCATCAACGCCCAGGGGTTAGACTTTTTGATGGCAATTTGGAAGGGCTTCAAGTAGATCTCGCGTAGGGCACGCTCGCTAACCTCGCCTGTTTTCATTGTACCAAAGGGTTCATCAGTCATGTAAATTGAAATACTTACTGCTGATCGAGAACCTGGGATACCTCAGAGTGAGAGGCTTTCTTTGAGAGTAATCTCTTTGAAACACTGTACCGTTGGAATTCCTGGTCATTTGCAACGAAGTGCTTGATGGTGGCAGAGACACCCTTCGATTGCAGGCCGTTGATGTATGCAGCCGCGATGATACCGTTCAAATGCGGATCCTCAGCAAAGGACTCAAAGCTACGTCCGCCAAGAGGTGATCTTTGCGTATTGACCGTCGGAGCGAGGAGAATATGACATCCTAGAGAGGGTCAGATATGAAGTTGGAGATTGTGTGGGCTTAGACCTCACCCTTTGCTCGGGATTCGTCGCCGAGAGCTTCGCCCACCCTCCGAGCGAGGTCGATATCAAATGAAGAACCAAGCCCGGTGGAGGAGGGGAAGCAACTCGAGGGGACACCATTGAAGACTGCAATGACACTTTAGTCATCCCTTCAGTTGGACTATCCCACAGCTCACATTGAGAACCTCGAACACCGTTCGGACCTAAACGGAGATATAAAGGTTGAGGCGAACAGAATGGAACCACAAAGTGAATGCACGGACCATCACTCATACGCATCGAATACAAGCCTGCCTCGGGTACAGCATGGGTATTCCACCATCCCTAAGGCACCGTCGACCATCGTCAATCTACGAAGGAACGAAGGAGATCTATGTACCTACCACGCCGCTTAGAAGTTTGATCTTGTCCCCAATAGGGATCTTCGCGAGAGTGGCCTCGATGTCAAATTCAGCAGCCATACGTCGTTATCTGGATAGTCAGAAGCAAGCAGTACAGCCTAATCGCTCTAATCGCTTTTCGTTCACATGAGTATATATACCTTGAAGACGACCTGCGGAATAACCTCGGGAAGACAGCTCAGGTCGTGAGACCCTGTTGAGTTGGGGAGCGACTTGGCCCTCAATCACGATAACTTGATCTCAACTGATCAGAGAGGCTACGAGGTGGAGGAAAGCCATCATGTGAACATCCATTCTCACTATATGACATGCTTTTAGATGTTTCAATATAGATTACAACACGACCTGCTGTAGATAGTCAGCAGAGCGAGTTGGGAAAAAGGCATGAGCTTACTATCACTATGATGTCACAAGAGCAAGTCTTGACGAGACCTCGGCTTGGGAGCGAACCAAGTTCGCAAGGTAAGAGAACATCAGGGTATCCTAAGAAGCCCAAGCTCGTCAGATTGGCACCGGCAAGGATATTAGCGAGTGCGTACCTGTAAGCTAGCATTGAAGCCGCCCTTCTCAAGGTCCTCCGTGCTAGCACCTAGGGTATCCATTAGGTATTTTCCGACAGCGACGTCTCCCTCTATCTCTCCAGCGATTACAGCCCGAACATAAGTCAAGACACGATCTAACATGGCAGAGACCGACTCTATTGCTTTTTCCAGGACTTCAAAGTCTGTGGTTGGTTGAGGTGTCGTGAGCGATGGGGAAGTAGCAGTCTGAGTGAGTAGATCCACTACGAGCATCCGCGCATCAAAACGATTGCACGAAATCGAAGAGAAGGTGAACTTACGTCCACTACGTTCATGGGGATGGAACTTCAGTTCCACGGGGACGGGAGTGAAAACACAGTTTTCTGGTTTTGGGAAGACACCGATCGGCGAACTGAATCACTGTGAATGACTGAGACGATACGAGGGAGGTATTGCAGACCTTATATGAGCCGTTACGCCAGGCTTTGAGTCTGGCTCAACACCGGTGTTCAAAGCGACGTGGATGGCGGGGTATGGCGCGGTCTCTTGCGAGTACAGATTTTGGATGAGTGCAGAGTAAGTGTTCAAGGTTGACCCAGTCGAATACCTTGATCCTCAATGATTACTACGGTTGTTAAGACAAGTGAACGGACGACATACCATCCAACTATCACCTCCTTGGGGTTCACTTTGTGATGCAATTCGTACATCGTTTTGTGGTATTCCATGTCGACGCCAACTTGCTCACTAGTCTCGGTGTATAGTACAGCAAAGGATGATTTGACTTCTACGACATCTGAGTCTGTGCGTGTCCCGAGCAGCGTCCCAATGACGCGATCTTGGGAATCCGTCCGACGTAGGTAATGATCTAGAATTGAGAAGAGGGCGACAGGATGGATCGTGACCTGCGAAGGTGCGCGACTGCATTTTTTTTCAGAATTTCAGAATAATTGGATTGCATTTACAAGCTCACGGTGCAGCAGAGGCTGAAGCTGCCTTTTGGACGTGGATAGCGGACGAGGCGACGCCGAGGGGCATTTTTTGAGGAGTAGAGGAGCGTGGACTCGAGCCTATAATTTTCTTGCGGAGTTTGAATCGCGTTCACGCCTCCGTTTCTTCTGCACCACCACCGACCTCGCCCAGTCCTTCTCTTCTAAAACAACATGCCTTCCGAAGAAACAAAGGTACACTTCATACGCTCCAACTTTGAAAGCGCGAACTTACACTGTCGTCGTCCCACAGGAAAGAATCAACAAGGCCGTTGACATTGGACGTGTATGTTTTGTCGTTTTCTTCCGACCAAATAGAGTGGTTTGCCAACACCTTCGCAGACGGTTCTGCACTACTGCTGGATACCAATGATTATATACGTTGGCTTCACTCGAAGCAATCCCCAGCCATCATTAATCAAGTACGTTGTTTTTGCGACACCGTTCTTCGTCGCATGCTCATGGTTCGGCGCCGCAGACTCATTAGCCCCCTTGCATGATATACCATAATGTATGAAACCCATAGTTAGACTTATTCGACGTGTGCAATTCGGACCCGCTCATCGTTCTCGAAGATTCAGAAGGAACAAACCGCGTGAATATAAGGTGAGTACTGTGACCTCGATGTCCGTTATGATTATTCTCCGTGGTTGTACGAAAGTACCCAACTCCACCCGGTCACCGTACATGGTAGCTCGGGGCGGTATGCTTGCATACAGCCTTTGAGCTTAGGTGGATCTGTGGATTCTATGAGGCCAGATATGATGTTTCACCTTCGTTCCGTCCCTTTATCCTTCTGAGGAAGTTAGGCACTTACCCACTCTGTCGGTAGGTCAGATAGAAACAACTCTTGGTGCACGTTTACTGGGGAGCTCAATGAACGAAGCCTTTGCCGTCTCTGTCGTCGGTCACCGGTTGAGACGGTCGACCTCTGAGAGCACGAGCTTCCGCCCGCTCATGCTGGGCAATCTATGCCCAATGAGAAGACTTCCGAAGTAGCGATCAATTGGCATTGATCGTCTCGTCGTTGAGTGCACTGTATATGTCATAGAAAGAATGCTCAAGAAGCCCGACCTCGTTCTCTGTTCTCACCACTTTCGAGGAGATATTGTTGAGTACCACGTCACGGATCATTCATCGTTCGTATCACAAAACACATTACATATGTACAGAAGACCTTGGAAGTCCAACGGAGAAGACAGTCCACCGGAAAACACCATGATCCCTGACTTCAACCTGATGTTGATATCTTGGTTTAGAGGTTAATGTTGATGGGGCTACAGCCCAAGTTAACTATGCCATCTGGAAAGGGATCGTCAGTAATCAAGGATGCAGAATAAACAGAAAATCGTTGTCAAATGCTCACTGAAGCTGGTGTTGTCGCAGCAGACAGCTTGGGCGTTGCTGGATGAAGAAAGGTGAGTAATTCGTCTTGAAGCCAAAGACAGTCAACCACTTACCATCCAGCACCTCCAACTCCAATGACAGAGAGGGGAGAACAGGTAACGCCGACCAGACCAGTGACATCTTGGAGGGCGACGCCCACTAAGGCAAGGATCCCGCTTGCTGCGGCCGACTTGGCGTCTTGGACGCTGTTGCAGCATGAAAGCTCGCCAGTGCTGCAAGATGGGGTGTCGGTCCTGCGCTGAGCAGGTGTGGCGACCGCAAGGGTGGCAATAGCGGCGGCGACAAAAGCTGGCTTGAAGAACATGTTTAGAGAGGTTGAGAGCGAGGTTGAAGTAGCAGAGTAGTCAAAGGCAGATGTGTATCGCTGACTGGAGAATAGACAGTCTATCCTAACCATCCTTTATACGTCTTCATGATATTCCATTTCTCTCAATTCTCTCATTTCGTTGAGTTTTTTTTGCGGTGGCGGTGAGCACTGGGAACGAATTTTCACCGTCATTGGTCAGGTTCGCAACACGACCGCGCAACGCTATAATGTGTGTCGAAGTGGAGCGGGTATATTTCCGTATTCGTGGAGCAGGCAGGGAACTTCTGAAAGATGGGATCTTGGTTGAGACAATGCGCGAGGTGCCCTTACTGGGGTTGGGACTTGGAACGTGGTAGAGGAATTGAGATCGGTGGGATTTTGCATCATTGCACGCATGGGAAGTAGAACTCTGTCGGATAGATGGACGCTGTCACAACCTATACGTGAATCAGCTCCAAGAACCCAACGATCTCGGGCGCAGGTAGTCATATATTTGTGATGACATCTGATAGGTATGGACATCGTGGCGTACCGGTTTTGGATGTTGATACAAATTTTTGCCTCTCGCAGGGCCTCAAGTTCAAGCCTCGAAGTGGCATCTTAACTCTCTATCAGATTTTGAGAAAGTGCCCTGCGGAATGGCCACTCTGACATTTGTTTAATTGCTGCCTGAGGGTTTGAACTTGCGGTCTTGTGGGCAGCAAAAAATGATACAAACGCCAAAACCGCTACGCCACAATGTCCATACCTATCAGATGTCATCACAAATATATAACTACCTGCGCCCGGGTGACTGTAGGCTTGGGAGTATTTTCTCCTCCTCTCACTGGAGCTACACACTTCTCGATGCACCTCACTTACAACAGCAGCCACCCTTGGATGTTTCGTCCATGAACAAATCGAACAATTCCTAGATTTGCGGATCTTAAAACCTACCGCCACCATCCCAAACGGGTGTCGGAGCTCGTGCCACCGTGCCAAAACGGGATGTCGGAGTTGACTCAGATACCCTCCACCCAAATGTGCCAGGCTCGTCCCAGCCTCTATTCTCAGAGGATCGACTATCATCCTCTCGTCATAGAGGTTGGTTTCCAGCCTAGGTCGGACGGTCGGTGGCTGAGAGGCTACCGGCTATTGGTTGAATGGAAAAGCCGAACAAAGCGAATGTCATTATCGTTATTGGACAAACACAACAAATGATATATCATACATATATCATAGATAGATCCTTCGAAGATCAGTCGGGATGGTTATCCGTTTACATATCGGACAAAGTTTGGTTGAGCCCAAACACCGAAGCCAACATTCCCGGCAACATGTGTGCCAACAACCAGTTGATACGGTGGCTTCCTTGTACGCGTCCAAACATATACGACATTGTGACGTCGTAGATAGTGCTTTGGATTCCTGGAAGCCCAAGTTCAGCACGTTGCAATTGAATGTAAGTACGAAAAGTCGTACCAGCTGTAGAATCTTCTGCTCCAACGCCGTAACAATTGCCGTTGCGTCTCCACTTCGTTTCGCAAGTGAGATAGACAAGTCCACCTCACTGGTGTCAACCACATCTATCGGCTCATCTTCCCCTTTTCCGGGGTGAAGGCCATGATCAGAGGGAGTGCCACTCCGGCCGCCTTCACGATCTTCAGAGCTCTCCTCCTCCTCTTCAATCGCCACCGGATTGATTGGGAGGACATCGCGCTCAGTAAATTGAGCTGATCCAAATATGACAGCGTCGTCGCCGTCGATGTCAATTTCGTCATCAACATCTTCGTAGGCGCGATTGCGCACGTTGAAGCCAGCACCTATTCGAAGGGATTGAGCGACGGGGCCGAATGAGGGAATTTAATTTCATACCTTGCATGCCTGATATATTTCCAATTCTACCACCGTCCCCCTCGAAAACATCGCGACTATTACTTGGCCCAGCTTCAGGGAAAGAATATGCATTCAATCGGATTGCTTCGTTCGCAAGACACGCGTCTACATGTGCTTGAATTACATCCTCGTCGCCGAGCTGTGGCTTCAAACAAACCGGGCACACAGTAGCTTCGTCCCAAGCCGGCTCGAACTTGGGTTCATCCTCTTCCCGTGCCATGTCACGAAACCTCGCATGTCGTTGTTTTCGGTGCCGTTTGACGGCCAGTATCGTCTTGTTCGTCAACTCCAAGATATCGGCAGCAGCAGAGTTACTCCGCGAATTCTTTGCGCTCATGCTTTTGCGAGCACGAGCTGCAGAACGACGCGTCCTGATCGAGCAAAGTCTATGAATGATCCAAAGCAAGGAGCACGACCAAGACTCACCCCTCTTGGACATCAAATTCGACACTCGTACTCGATCCTATGCCTTTGATGATGATTTCCACGCGTTCAGCTTCTAGCTGAGAATGTGCCGCGAGCAAGCGTATAGGTATTTGTTCTTCGCAGACGGGACATTTCCTCGTTTCAGCGCGCTTACCTACAGTTGGCAGTGTTACTGACCGTTCACTAGAGACACATAGATAAGGCACAAACGCACGTACGCTTCTTCAAGACAGGTTGTGATACTGGTTCAACAGACGAGGGTGGTGAAAGGCTGCTCTCCTCCTCTTCCTCCTTCTCAGCACGTTTCTTGCCCCTAGTTCCCGACACGTGAGATCCAGCAAAAGATAGAGGGGGAAGAATATTCACTTTGCAAGTCGAGAATATGCCATTTGTACCGTTATAGAATGCACGTAAAATGCGATTTAGCGTTAAGAAGATGATAGTGGGGTTTCCTGGCGCGAAAGGGGACCTTCGATAATGGATGAGGGGAAGCGGGCAAGGATGTCGATGACGGCCCGGAATAGGAAGTGCTCGTAAGCGCCCATTATCTTGCTCAAGAACCACTTTATACGCGTATGGTCGATAACGAACGATTTCCGTACACCTACGGGAGCGCTAGGTCAGGCCGTGCCCAGAATCTGCCCTAGCAGAAGCTAATTTAAAGATGCAGCCATGAATAGCGAGGAAGAGACGTACATCTTGCTCCTGCTTTCCGACAGTAATCTACCCACTGGTTCATTTGTTGCGTCTGCTGGTCTGGAATCCTACATGACCCACGGATTTCCCGCTGAACCCAGCAGTCGATCTGGGGACAATATTACGACCACCTTCCTTCAGGATAGCCTCGAAACATATGCACGTTCAGCATTACCCTTCGTTTCCGACACCCATCGAGCTTTCGACAACTTTAGGTCTTTCTTGGATGGATCCACTGCTGACGATGAGGCGACGCACTCCAAAGCAAAGGACCTCATAGACACGCTCTCTCGACTGGACCAGCTATACCATGCTATGACCCTCAATCACGTCGCAAGGCGTGCTTCTACTGCGCAGGGTGTTGCACTACTGTCTCTTTATTCCAAAGGGTTCTCTCGGCCTCCCTCGTTGAAGGCCATGCCCGACGCGATCGAAGCGCATCGTGCGAAAGCAATAAGCAGGATCATTGACCGATTCAAGACAAGTATCCGAAGGGAAGAAACGGAGGGGCATTTACCCATTTGCTGGGGACTGCTAACGGCAGCCCTCGGACTATCGTTAGGTTAGCGTTTCTCTTCTCTGTCTTGATTGCCGTTGTTGATGGTCTCGAAGAGAGATCGCAGTACCTGCATCTTTTCCTGCATGCTCGTGGTCTCCTGTCTGCGTCGGTTAGGTTGAACGCTATAGGTCCGTACGGAGCCCAGCAACTCCTGTTGCATGTCGTCCGACCGCTTGTTGAATCCGAGACCTCCCGTTGCAAGACGTTGAAAACCGGGATTTTAGACGAGTCCTTTGATGAGGTGAACTCTGGTCCGGCGACTACCTGGCCATTGGGTGAGATACTCGCGGTGCGGCACGACTTGCAGCACTCTAGAATCTTCAATAGTTAGTACCGTGGATGTAATAGAGTACGATAAAAACCAGGCGTCTATCTTATCAGCGGCACGGAGCTCACCGGCCCTCCTTGCATCCGGTAATCTGTTGAGGTTCCAGCCTCTGTTCTATATCATCAACCCGCAACCGTCCATCCCCAGCCTATATTTTGCGGCGTTTGAGGCTACTCGACTGCGACTGAATTCAAGAATCCCTCCTTTCCTTGACTTTTTGGCCTTGGCATCACCGCCCTAGAATACAGATGCAGGGCACCACCACACGGAGACTAATCTCAACTTCTTCCTTACCACGACATGCCGTGACTCGGGCAAACGGTGTCCAGTTCGCACGGAAGGTCCAGCTGTCCTCTTTGGCGAAGGCATCGACGGCTGGACGTACTACAAACCATTCACAAGCCTTCAATTCATCGCTAGCGACAGAATCATCATTGTCTAGCAGTTCAAATCCGCTACCGTCTTCACTATTGAAGCAAAGCCAGAGTAGTTCCGAGGAGCATCATACGAATATCTATAGAGGTGTGTGGCTGAACCATCTGAATCCAGCACATTCGTCTTACTTGTTACTTGGTGGTAGAGGATTCAAGTACCCCTTTGGCCCGTTACCATCGGCTCGTCGAATCTGGCATTCTACGTGGCGACGATCACCAGAAGCGCATCATTGGAAAGCTACAACGACTACACAACCAACTTCTTACCTATGACCCACCAATAATTGCCAAGCCCGCGGAGAGCAACTCTATAGTCCGTCTCTTTCCTTTGAAGTTCGATTCGTACTTGTCTGACGGCCCTGTCAAGTTTTCTCGAATATTTGCCCGTAATGAACCCGAAATGGAGTCCCCTCCGCCTAATATGCCCAAAGGCCTCTATCTATATGGCGACGTTGGCACGGGCAAGACAATGCTCATGGACCTATTTTATCAGACACTTCCTTCAACTATGACGCGTAAACGTCGCGTTCATTTTCATGCGTTCATGATAGACGTTCACAAGAGAGTGCACGAAGCAAAGAAGGCTATGGGCTACCATGGAGGCGATCCAATATTGCCCGTCGCTCGCGATCTTGCCAACGAGGCATCCGTTCTGTGTTTTGACGAGTTTCAAGTAGGCACGAGTCCTTGACCGAGGTCCTCCCAGTCACCCAAATTCCCCTTTTCTTAAGGTCACTGACATCGCCGATGCCATGATTCTACGCCGCCTACTAGAACACCTTCAGAAATTCGGGGTCGTGATGGTCATGACTTCCAAGTGAGCACCAAAATGTTATAACTGTATATTCTTCGGTAATTAATACCTAGTATAGTCGCCACCCGGATGAACTATATAAGAATGGCATCCAGAGGTCGAGTTTCGTCCCAGCTATTGAGCTGCTCAAGACTCAGTTCGAGGTGACCGACCTTGACTCGGGTACAGGTATGGTTTCTCGTTTCTCTACCCTGTGTAACACTCTGAGAACCTCCAATGCATCTCAGATTATCGACGTATCCCCAGAGCGCTTTCTAAAGTCTACTACGACCCTTTGAACGAAGACACCGATACAGCCATCCGACAAATATTTGATCAATTCACTTCTGAAAAGAGCGATCCTCCAATCAAAGATCGGCCCTTGAAAATTTGGGGGAGAACCCTATTGGTCCCAAAGAGTACCAGTAACGTCGCCTGGTTTGAGTTCGACAAATTGTGTGGGCAGCCTCTCAGCGCTGCTGATTACATCGAAGTTGCCCGGGTTTTCGAGACGGTCTTTGTCGTCGGCATTCCGAAAATGGGTTTAAGCCAGAAGGATATGGTATGTTTAAAGTTCGCGACAACATGTGTGGCGCTGATATGCTTTGAAGGCACGCAGATTCATCACCTTCATCGATGGTACGTGATGCCTTGCCAATTTATATTAAGTCACGCGGCTCACCTTCGATTGTTTTAGCTTGTTACGAGAGCAAGGTGAGATAAAATCAGTTCTTTTTTCCCCTCCGTTAACATTCCTACCAATCGTAGACTCGATTATTTGTCACGTCGGAGGTACCAGTCACTCAGGTGTTTTCAGACGAGGCTCCAAGTGAGCAGGGTAAACCCATCTCCGATCATATGCGAAGTGTCATGGATGACTTGGTACGTTGTTCTCCATTATGCTCATATCTTCTCCTCGGCATTCCGTACACACTCGTCGACGCCGTGCTATTTATGGTTAGAAGTCTCCGGTCCTCGGAGTACATCTTACGGCCGTTTCATCATCATTTCCCAATCACCCATCGATAACCCCGTTTCTGACGTACGCTTTTTATAAAGGGACTCACCAGTCAGGTTGTCGGTAGCAGCTCTATATTTACAGGCGAGGAAGAAGTTTTTGCTTTCGCCAGAGCATGTTCGCGGCTAGTGCAGATGGGGAGCAAAGAATGGGTTGAGATGTCCGGTCAGAGCTAAATGAATGCATTCACGCTCCGCGTGCAACCCATATCGATGTATCTAGTAATGATATACTTCATTTAAGGCAGCAGTTCTTCCCTCCGACTCCAAGGATGTCCCATATCGAAGTTTCTATGGGGATTTCATGCCCCCAGGTGCTCTGAGGCGTTAACTCAATGAACGCGAAGCACTGATATCCTATCCGGCGCTTGCGATTGGCTGAGACGTCAATCTCAGATGTGGCAAGAACCTTTTTGTAAGGCCCTGATCAGGTTAACTATTACCACCTGGAATGTCGTATGCATATTACGCGCTCAGGAGGGTTCTCGCCGATGCAATTGACTCTCCGTCACACCCTGGGTACGTGCGTCGGATGCACATAATGTGCAATTACTTATAAACTGCCGACACTCACGCAAGATGAACCTGAGACGGCCCTTTGCAAATTAGTGACCACAAATTCTCAGAGATGACAGTTTGTTTCACAGGTACACTGACCCTTCGTGACTTTCGGATGGGTTCTCGTGTGCGCAGCGACCGTTTGTAGTTAAATTGTGAACGTTAACAGATGTGATCATACAATTTTGCATCGCCACGATGAGAGTACATTCAGTCGTTTACCAAATTTACTAAATTCATGATACAGGCCGGACCAAGGATCGAAGACAACAATGCATGTATATGCACCGTTTGGGAAGACGTTGGTTCTGAAACTGGGTGGGACACGGCGAAGACCGCGGCGGTCAGTGAGTGTTATTTTTCGGGGGAAAATGTGTTCCATACGATTTATATTCAACGAAACGGCGCTTTCAAGCTGGAGGAACGGTTAAGAGCCCTGGAGACTTCAACAAATCACGTCGACTTACCTAGTTCCCAAGACGAAATTGCGTGACTCATTGGGGATGAAGGGGTTCCCTCTCCAAAGGAGGGTCCGACAATAGTCATATGGTCGTCATCCTGCAAGCTTCTTGGAGGATGGACAGTTCCCGGGGGGATGGAGGTGGGGTAGGCGGCCGCAAGGAAGGAGAGTTGTTGGAAGGATATGACTCGTTGTGTCCGAGGACGTAACCACATACTGGGCGCGGTGTTGGAGCAGGAAGTGGCGTAGAGGGGACTCTGACGTGGGCTGTTGAAGCGATAGCAGTCCTGGGGCTGTTTTAACGATGCTTTTATCCGGTACAAACATATTGGAACTTGCCTTTTCTTCACTGGATAGCCAATCACAAACCTCAGCGACACGGGGAAGTGAAGAGAGAAAGTAATTTCGGTGTTAGAACTGTGACATGTGTTGCAGAAGCTTAAAGCAACCTTCCAGATATGTCGTTTTTGTGAGGGGAGTGGAATCGAACGAACCGCGAGAGCCACATCATGGAATGTTTCCGTGAAGGTCGACTTCCTGATATACATAGCAGAAACTTCGAGCCCTTCTTCGGCTTGAGGAAGGAAAACCATGTTTCATTCCGGATGATTTCAACAGCTGCGGGTCTCCAAACCTCATGGTCAGGCGGGGGTGAAGCATGGGAAGGAACAGTAGGTGTTGGGGATGCATGCACTTCCCGTCAAACAGGATCCCCGACGCCGTGCGGTGATCTGTCCGTAAGATGGACTGATAGATGCTCAAGATCGAGCGAAAGTCAACACCAACGGCCTGAAAGGGGAAAAGGATATTAATAAGAGGAAAAGAAAGAGGAAATCCTTCAAATACACTTGCCGGCGTCTCGTTTATCGTGAGAAGGGTACTAAGAGTTGCTGAGGGTCACGGAAGCCTGTTGTGACGGCGTGGTAGACCCTGGGTCATGCCTTTCATAGATTTCAATGGGTAGAAAGGTCGAGTCCAGACAAGGTCTCGAACAACACTTGCCTAATTTGGGGACTAATGGTCCACGTTTGGCGATTGAGCGGGAAATCCCAGCAGCGCCAACGGGCACGATTGCGCAGGGCGGTCGTGTAGAATTACTAGTAAGGTATGCGAGCCACGCCAAGAAAATCTGTTGGCGCGATTGGAAAGGCTCCATCTTCGAAATTCATATCCACAAACACCTGGGTCCTTCACTTCACGAGGAAGAAGTACGTTGTTTCGGAACCCGGATGCCTGTCAGCCAGTGCAGATATCCAGTCGGTTATGCTGGTATTTGCGGCTGTGTAGTTTGTGTGCGGCGCTGGGTGTTTTGACTTCGAAAAGCAAATACGCAGGCTTGCATGTTCCGCTGCACAAGTTTTTTCCGATTAGATACATTAAGTGTTTGACAGAAGAATCTCTTACCCACCTATGCAGTAATGATCATCAGCCGCATTACGAACGCGGAACACGCCACAAGAGATCAGGAGCGTTGGGCTTTGGAATACCTATAATTTACCTCGGGCATCTGCGACAACAAATGCATCACTCGGTGTAGACACAGAGACAAACGCGTTGGGAGCTTGCGTTCAAGTCACCCACTGGTGACCAGTCCTGTCTTGGATTGAGGTGCTACGCGTGGACGACTTCTTGTCACTTTTGTGTCACTTAGTATCTCAGCCGGCATCCCATGTCGTAAGGCGGTCCGTTCGAGTGGAGGAGCATGTCAGAATGTATGTACGTACCTCAAACTTGATGTTGCTGATACTACTAATACCATTGAGACGGCGATCAAGGGTGAACGTGTCCTCACTGCTTGAGATGACGTTGGACCTCATGAAAAGAAATGACGTATATTCTCGGCCGTAGATACATTTTGAGAGCTTAGTGTCGTATTTCATGGAGACTTTGAGGGACCTATGGCGTCACAGCATCGGTGTGAATCGTCTTGCGAGCAACCGGCGAGAACAAGGCGAGAAGGAGAGTTGAGTCAAAGTTTTTCTCTGGAAGTCGCAATTAAAACTGAGACATCGACAGCTCTGCGATGCAGAAGTCGTGAGCGCCTTGAAACTGAGTGAAGTGAAATTGAAGGAAAGGATACAGAGTTTGTCCAACGTCTGTTTCACGTTGTTTTGGGTCGTAGCGCGAAGCGCAGGGTCAGGCACCCTGTTGGCTAGAGTACATAAGATAGGGGAGATCCTGTGTTAGGAGATCGACAAAGTCCTGCCAATCTCCCGTTTGAATCTGATGCTTCATCTGCTAGACTACTCGTGTATATCAAGATTCATTCATGGAATCGCGAACACTGAGCTTCTCTACCCACTCCATGACATGTCTTTCACTCCACCATCGAATTGCCTCCGAGTTGCTCGCTCCTCAGCGGTTCTGTAGAGGACTTCGATGGAAACGTCTCCCAATCCTCATCGCCACCCAAGAAGAAAAAACATAGGATGATGGTAGGCTACGGTTGCATGCGCTCCTCGCGAAAACATATAAAAGGTGGTCAAGATGAGCCCTCTTCTCTCCAGTCAGCAATACACATCTGCCTTTGACTACTCTGCTACTTCAACCTCGCTCTCAACCTCTCTAAACATGTTCTTCAAGCCAACTTTCGTCGCCGCCGCTATTGCCACCCTTGCGGTCGCCACGCCTGCCCAGCGCAGGAACGACGGAGCTTCTTGCAGCACCGGACCTGTTCAGTGCTGCAACAGCGTTCAAGATGCAAAATCCGGCGCCTTGAGCGCAATCTTCGCACTGTTGGGCATCAACGTCCAAGATGTCACCGGCCAAGTTGGCGTTACCTGTTCCCCCGTCACTGTCATCGGAGCAGGAGGTGCGTCATGGTAAGTGCTTGGTTATCTGTCGCTCTACAATCGGTGACTCACCTCTCTGCTTCTAGCAACGCCCAGGCCGTTTGCTGCGAGAACAACAAATTCAGTGAGAAATTTCCTGCGATGTTCTGCGCATCCTGCTTTCCTGACCTTTAAATGAAAAATTTACTGATGGCTTGCTTACAGATGGCGTCGTCAGCTTGGGTTGTACCCCCATCAACTTGAACCTCTAAGCCAAGAGGTCGAATATCAAGTCGAAGAAGTGAATCATGGTGATTTCCAGCAGACCCTATTCTCCGTTGGACTCCCTCGGCCTTCTGTAATTCTGTAAATACGCAACGTGTTTTCTGATATGAACAATGAATGATCTGTCATGTGTGCTGCCTATAACTTTACTTCACTCAAGGTGACATGAAAATCGGCAGTCAGCGTCGAGTGCTTGCAGACTTCTTCGCTAGTGGGCATGGGAACGGATTGAAATATGGCCTGAGTTATTCCCATCATCGCCGAGGCCGTCAACTAAGATGACGATGTAAGTGGGTTTTCTCGGCAAGCCCATCTGGGTGCCAAAGATCTGACTGACGAATATAGGAGCAGAGTCAGGGGCGCCTACCATGATGCATGGATGATTGAAGCTCGAGCGATCCGTAAGTCACAGAGTCGATCATCGATCATATTGAAAGTGTTCCAGTTGACATAGATATTGGTTTCGCAGTACAAGGTATTATCTTCCATCCCTCCATATTTAGTGTTTACCACCGTTCTTCGCGTAAACACCTCGAGCATCGTTCTTCGAGTTGAACTTCGAACTGTGTATCGAGTCCGAAGCTTGCAGAATTCCGTTCTTCAATACAAACAAGACAGCTTCATCGGCATTGCTAGAGCCACAAACGGACTCGCGTTGCTGCTTCGATGCTTCCCCTAAGATACCCTGACTACCTTGGTTGGAGAAGAAGACCTTGTACGCTAACAGCACGGTTAGATATAAAGGACAAAGGGACCCCGAGGTGAAGATAAACTCACAGTCGACAACTTCAACGAGGGGGATCGTGCTACAAAGGGAGTGAGTTGAATGATGGAAGGTGAGGTAGACTGTCGATATTTACGTATCTAGAACCAACGGGTGAGCAACAGACCCTGTGTACGATCAGAGTACCACTTACCACCATCTTTCCATTTCTTAAACTAAATATCCGTCGTCTCGTAAATGAGTCTGCACACGATATGAATTACGGCGCACGCACTTCGACAGGGTTCACAAGGACGGTGTATTCGTCGGTTGACTGTGTATCGGGCTTGTAGATGACTTTGGTTACACTTGCAGGCATGTTAGAAAGAGGGCGTTGGTTCAAAAGTGCGTCGATGGTGTTAGATTGTAATAAAGAGTGGCCTGTGCACAGATAGTACGCTTTATACCCTCCGGTCTGCTGACTGGGTTCGGTACCGTGTCTTCACACTCCGCTTCATTTTCCGAAAGGCATACCGAGGCGCCGCCAAGTCGGAGTAGTCTAGCACACCAGCGCTCGGTTATCGCCGCCTTGACGTCACGCGACGAGAAGTATTTCCTCACGAAAACGGACGCGTCAAGCGAACCATAACGACGCGTCAATAAAAGAGACAGACGCGCCTAGGTCACGGCATGGGAAAGGGAAGAACAAAAGCGGCCTGGAACTGCGTACAGTGAAACAATACAAGCTAGTAGATCCTTCTGGAAAAAGAGGGACGTCCGCCCCGATGTTCGATAGAAACTTGGGCGGAGGGTTTGCGGTGGTGGTTCCGCTCACCAATCAACGCCATCGTTCAGCACGTTCAACAGTGACCGCGACCCCTATCAGGGCAAAGCGGCTGATCTATGGTCGTTCCAAGGAGAACCATCCGAGGCGAGCTGGGGACGAACGCCTTCCTTTTATATCCTACTCGTCCAAATATGGGTGCTTTCGCTCATGAAGCCCTCGAGCACTCAGGAAGTAACTTGCATCTAATAATATCACAAAAGGAGTAGGTTAGTTCGGTTCATCGAGGACAAGTTCGGACAACAAAAGGAAACCGGACTGGACCGCAGATCACCTTTTCGAACCTGTTCCATTGCCAAGTTATTCCCTGCCGAGCTTCGCGACTTCTTGTTTGTTTTCCGACGTTGGTCAGAGGGGCAAGAGAAGGTCTATTTCCACAAAGAACACGCCATTGTTGTCCGGATTAGATTGTCTCTCGATCTCCACAGCACTTGACACAAAACGGGACTGATAGTGACTTACCTTCCATGTGCACATTGGAAAGGAAAGACTGTATGTGACAGCTGCTGTATTAGCTTCTCACACTGGTCTATGGTCAACGAGTCATTGAACATGATGGCACCTAGTCCAAATTCTTGGGTTATCCTATGAATGGGCCGCATCGGATATCGGGACTTGCCTCGGCATGCTTTGGAGTTGACCAAGTCAATAAGTTCTCGAGGACACCTGCGAAGGGCCTTCAACCAAGGTAGATCGTTTTGGGAATCCTCTTGCATTAGACATTCACTATCCCCACCCATTTCGTCAGCAAGTCGGGCGATGGATGCCTTAATCAGGTCCCGCAGTTCATAGCCTTGGAGGAGCTATCAAGCCGGGTCGAGCGTAAAACATACATCGTCAGAGATGACAACATACCTTATCGGCTACCATGTCGGGGACACTCTGCACTTCTACTTGCACATATCCGCTCTCCGTCGAAGCGGTGTCCGTTCCGGCTTGTGGGAGGTAAGCTCCCGATAAGCTGGCGAATTCGAAGCCCCATCGTCGGAACTCTGCTTGGATAGGCTCACTTGATGATAGTTGGCGAACTTCGTGATGCGTAAGAAGAACCAGACTCGCTGGGGACAGTAGCCGGGTCTTTACACCGGTATCTGAGCCACCTCCCCCTATCGGACATAAATAACCCATACATAGGTCCTTCAGGAATCTTTCTACGCGGACACGTTCGTCCGCTGCATGCTGGTCGATCAGAACTATCGTCTCTTGCGGGGTTTGATCGTCAGATGGTCTACTTCCTGTAAATGCCTGTTCGGAACCTTCTTTGGTAGTAGGGATGCAGCAAGCCACGAATTTACGGTCGACCTGACTGATAACTCGCGCATGAAGGAGGCTTCCTTTATGAAATCTGAGGGATGCTGTTCCAGGGCCTGAAATAGACGGAAATGGAGCATGGGAATCATGCCAGTTGTGGCCGCGAGTCCGAGCAACTTCATCCGTAACATCCGGGGGTTTCAACGCTACGGGAAACGCAGGTATGCGTTTTTCGGGCAGAGAGTATGCATCGTTTGCCTAAGATTCAGTCCCGTTGAGAGCTGCGCATCTTCTGACCGTGGAAGCGAGGCGACATACTGATAGTGCTTTTCTTACCCACGAAGGCATGGTCGATACTTCTTCAGCTACCTCCACAGCTTGTTTCAAGGTCGTTGCCATCGGTAGTGTTCGACGTCTGTGGGGGGGTTCTTCACTCTGACTGCCGAGAGTTTGTCTTGCTTGACTGATGGAGTTACCTGTCCGCCCGTCTATGATGAAGGACTCGCCCGTGGTCGGGTCGGTCCATGAGATTTCACCATTGGTCATCGTATCCTGAGGGGCATCTCCGTAAGTAATCTCCTCGGTGGCAGGATGTGTCTTACCGAAGAAATGTATAAAGGCGCTGCCGAGGCCTGAGGAGTCGCTTCACGGACAGTGTCTATACTTTGTTGGGGCGGTTGGATATATGGGTTAGGCTTGCGTTTCTTCCTGGGAGGGGTTGGTATACCACACGAATCAACGCGTCGATGGGTAGCAAACCCATTACGAATCAAGAATGTCTGAATCTCCGCGGACAGGAAAGACAATATAGCTGTCCTGTTCTGAATATTAGGTTAGCACGGCTCAACGAAAAACGAGTAAGCGAGGCTTGCCTGAAATTCAACGGAGGCTTTGCTCGGCTCGATGCAGTTGTCTATCTGTTCGGTTGGAATTCTTAGGTTGAGAACATAGACAGGTTTTTTCTCGCTCTTTCGCGGAGATCTCCTGACGTCTGAAAAGGATTTGTATAGGAACCTCAAAGACGCGAAGAATTCGAACCTGGTCTCATTGAAGTTTCTCCCTCGTCATCAAATGCCTGTCAATGAAACTTTTCAAGTGGGTGAACAAATAATGACCTATCGTCTCACATGTTTACCGAAGGAGCTGTTCGCAAAACGGGAGTCGATAGCTCGATGGAGGTCGCAATACGTCATTGGATGGTTGTTGACATCTAAATAAGTTTGAGTGAATGGACACGCAGAGTACTATGGTGGTCGCACATAGAAACTGATGAGCCTGGACGACGATTGGATGTGAAGTGACGGCATTGATATTCGCAGCAGGATCAAAACTTACCTTCGACTGAGCACCGTTCAGACTGACGAAGCCTTCTAAACGCAGCGACTCTGACGAAGCATCGATTTCGAAGACGTGCTATGTTGCTTGACGCTTTAGACATGACAAACCAAGTTCACATGGGCACAAACCTCTACGAGAGCACGACCAAATATATGTTTAAAGGTGGCAAGGGTAGAACGTGTCTGTGTAGTATTAGCCCTAGCAAGCAGAGGACACTGATGTTTATACCTTAGGAATGGTCAAGAGTGTTTCACAGTTTTCCATTTCATGCTTTGAACGTTCCAACGAGAAGGAGATGTTGGGGAACACCAGCGCATATTGCTCTATTTCGCCTCGAACCAGCTCTATGGTCTTGGAGGGAGAGGGATGAGAAATTCTGCGGATCGGTAGCTGGGTATGTCAGTTTTCTTCGCACGGATGGACCTAGTAGAAAATCGTACGTTGTAAAATGCATCTCGGACGCATACGGTGGTCCCAGGTGACTCTCGCCGCCATCTAACAGCCGTTCCATTATACAACATAGTACCTCCCTGTGCATGACCGATTAGCTATTTGGGACGGGGCTCGTTTGAAAGAGATGGGATACCTTGATGATTATTGACCAAGTTTGCTTTGCCTTCAAAGTCCTAGAACAGATTTCCAAGCAACCGAGGTCTGCGGCAGAAGCTAGGGCTACCAAGAGTTAGTATGGGTTGTTAGATGAGTTGAGCAAGCTTACCTTCCCCACGGAAGCCAAACGTAGATGAGGTGCCCGGAAAGCTGGTCGTGTATGACTTGGAAGTATCTGGGCACCGATAGACAGGTCAAGCCATGTGTACTGAGTTTGCCAATGGTTGAACCCACTGTAGCGGCCGTTCTCAGAGCCCTGAGCAAGGGCATAGAGACCATCTTTGCTTATACCTTGGCCATCGTCTCGTACCCAGCAGATCCAATCCTCACAGTTGATTCCAATATTAATGTTTCGAGCACCAGCGTCGAGAGCGTTTTGGAGGAGTTCAGACACAAGTTGAGGAAGAGAAGTGAGTATCTGAGTGGACCGAAGCTTTGTACGGGTTTCAACGGGCAATTCTTCGAGAAACGGGCCAGAAGTTGTGGTCATGGATTGGCATCAACCCAACAGCGCGTCGGAATGCGTGACGTCACTTGTGTGTGTTTGGCAAAGCGCGACGGGACACACAACGCGGGTTTAAGGTCGTCGAAGAGGCCGAGTGTTGCGGGGTCGTGCGGGTTTATGTCTCTCCTCTTCAAACATCTCCGAATTCATCAAGTTTTCGGTGCCAACACAGATGTTGGAAAAACCATAATCACCACCGCACTCGTCCGCGCATCGTTGGCCAAGACCGACAATGTTCTCTACCTCAAACCGGTCAGCTCGGGACCAGACGACGAAGCTGATGATGGGTGAGTAGTGGTTTTACTTTGATAAAGTGTCTCAGTTTCTAACTATCTGCACAGGCACGTTAAGCGGTACACTGCCGATAGCGCCAAGCGACCATATACACAATGTCTGTATAGTCTTCGAGATCCAGTCAGCCCACATCTGGCTGCTCAGAGAATGAACTTCGAGGTGAATGCCCTAACCTTGAATGCATGTTATGGAACTTCATACGCACCACTTGAAGGCCCCCTCGGATGACACCTTCATTAAATCAGTGGCTACATCCATCAGGCAGCGCGCCGAAGGCATCCAAGGACTGGCGCACATGTATGTAGAGACAGCTGGTGGTGAGTACTGTTTGACTATCTTCTGTCATCTCCTGGCTCACTAGATCTCCTACGAAGGCGTTCATAGCCCAGGTATCACAGGTACAACACAACTTGATCTCTACAGAAAGTTGTTGCTTCCCTCCGTCCTCATCGGTGATTCACGGCTGGGGGGAATCTCCTCAACTATCTCGGCATATGAATCTCTCCTTCTTCGTGGATACGAGATCGACGCCGTCCTGCTATTCAAAGACTCCTATTATAATAACGCTGAGTATCTCGACGCGTACTTCGGTGATCGAGGAATACGGGTCTTTCCAGTAGCTCCTCCTCCACCAAAAGAACAGGATTCTGCTGCGAACTACGAGACGACGAACCAGTATTACCAAGATGTCGTGTCTAATGAGGACAGCGAGATCGCAGCGGCTGTCTCTCATCTTGACTCCTGTCATGCCAATCGTATCGAGACATTGGACTCAATGCCTCGTCGCACGTTATCTTCTGTGTGGTGGCCATTCGTACAACACAAGCATATCAAAAGCGAGTCCGAAGTGAATGTCATCGACAGCGCGACTTCCGACTTCTTTTCCGTGTACAAACACCAGGACAAACCTCAGAAATCATTGCTCCAAGCCGACTTCGATGGATCGGCGTCTTGGTGGACTCAAGCTCTTGGTCACGCACACCCCTCACTTACACTCGCTGCCGCTCGTGCTAGCGGTCGCTACGGTCACGTCATGTTCCCTCAAGCAACACACCGACCAGCTTTGGAACTAGCTGAACGACTTCTCAATGGTCCCGGGCGCGGCTGGGCTTCACGCGTCTTCTTCTCTGATGACGGTTCTACTGGAATGGAAGTTGCACTCAAGATGGCGCTCCGCTCTGTCTCCAAACGTCAGAACCTTTCGCGAAGCGAGAGTAAGGCGTTGGGCGTCGTTGGCCTCAAAGGCAGTTATCATGGGGACACAATCGGTGCTATGGATGCCTGTGAAGAAGGCGTATACACTTGTGACTGGCATAACGCCAAAGGGTACTGGTTTGACCCCCCAACTATCGGTATACAACAGGGCCGGACGGTTATCTCACTCCCACCTTCATTGGTCGACGGCACCTCTCAGTCGACCTTCGAGTTCGACACACTCTCCGAGGTCTATGATGTCGAGGCAAGATTGGATTCCCAATTAGCCCAAGTCTATTCGAAGCACATCTCGCAAAGCCTTGATCAATTAAAGAAGTCTGGCGTCAAGTTCGGTGCATTGGTTTTGGAACCTATCGTTATGGGAGCCGGAGGCATGATCTTTGTCGACCCTCTCTTCCAAAGGATCATGGTGGACACAATTCGCTCGGACGATGCCCCTTCCTCAGAATGGCGCGGACTCCCCGTTATATACGACGAGGTTTTCGTTGGACTCTACCGCATTGGTCTCGCCAGCACCGCTCCCCTCCTTGGTGTCAACCCAGATATATCGGTTCATGCGAAGATTCTAACTGGCGGAATCGTCCCCATGGCGGTGACTCTGGCGTCCAACTCTATCTTCGAGACGTTCCTCAGCGACAACAAAGCCGACGCCCTCCTTCACGGTCATTCTTATACTGCTCATCCAATCGGGTGCGAAGTAGCCAATGAAACACTCAAAATCATTGACAAGCTCGCGACCTCAGAACCTTGGGCTGCGGCCAAGTCGAAGTGGATCGCTCCTGCCGAACCCTCAACGTCATCTGTTTGGAGCCTCTGGGATCCCGATTTCGTCAAAGAAATTTCTCGGATGGACAGCGTCAAAGAAGTAATGGCTCTAGGAACCGTCCTCGTCATCAAATTAAAAGCTGGAGGAGGTGAGTACCGTCCTTTTAAGGCAGCTTCGTTTGATGGCCGAGCATGCATGATTTAGGCTATGTCTCGACATCAGCTCAAACCCTCTTGCAATCTCTGAGGTCGGCTGACCCAGACTTGGAAGCATCACCTTCCCCTGATGGTTCGCCATTTGGCGTCAACTTCCGAACGCTTGGAGATGTGGCTTATTTCATGACCAGTCTCAACACATCTTCGGAGGTTATTCGCGCCTTAGAAGACAGAATATGGCATACTCTGCAAAAGTAGTGGTCCCAGTGACGTGATACTGGTTCGCTGCATCGCGTTCCTGCCGGAAAGGGATGTTGGTTTTATGGAGGGGGAGGGATCATAGGGAGACGATGTTAAACTTTTATTGGATGCATTACATTCTATACACGCCGAAACCATTACCACTACCGTCCCAAGTCGTTGAGCCGCCCAATCCAGCCCGCTCACGAGCAGCCAGGGCGAGGCCCAAACCAACGACGTCTCGTGTATCAGTAGGTTTTATGATTCCATCGTCCCATAGACGGGCGGTCGAATACAGAGCAGTCGACTGATGTTCAATTTCCGCCTTTAACGAAGCGTGTTGTGCAGGATCCCTAGACAAAATGTGTTAACAATAGTCGGGTTCGATGGAAGGATCCAACGTACTTCGAAACTGAGGCCATGACTTGCGACAACTGGCCGGAACCCATCACTGAAACTTTGGCGTTCTGCAAAGACTCGATGAGTGGTCATAACGTAGATATCTGTACAAGGACGTACCGGCCACATCCAGAGGAACCTAGGGGAATACTATGCCCAAACCAGATGAGACGAAAAGGCCTCGTATTACGTTGACTCAAATAAGACTTACCGCGCGACCAGCCATTCCTTCAAAGATGGTTAGGTCGTTTAGTATTTGATGAATCAACATATAAGCTTACCATAATTCCCGGCACCAAAGCTACCACCAACGATAACGGTCATCTTGGGGACATCGGCACAGGCTACTGCCCGAACCATCTTTGCGCCTGATGAAGTGGCGTTGAATAGGGCGTAGCACAGAGGACCCATGCTATCTTACCATCTTTTGCTATCCCTCCCTTCTCAGCCTTTGAGCCAACCATATAGCCTGGGGGAGAAAGCATGGATAAATATAGGTATCTGAAATACAACCAGGGAAAATCATGTACCTGTTACGTTGACGAGGAATAGTAACGGAATTTTGCGCTGAGAACAAAGTTGGATGAAGTGAGTGGCTTTCAAAGCCGAGGGGGAGAACAGGATTCCATTATTAGCGACGATTCCAACTTGATAGCCATGTATATGCGCAAAGCCCTATCATAGAGAGAGTTTATATCACACGGTCGATGAGAAGGGAACACACTGACAGTTATCATCGTAGTGCCGTATTCCTTCTTGAACTCTCTGAATCGGCTACCGTCAACTATCCGAGCGATAACGTCACGCATATCAAAGGCTTGTCGCACATCAGTGCCAACGATGCCATGAAGTTCTGACGCATCGTATAAAGGTGCTTCCGGTGTTGCATCCGGCTTGATGATACCTTATAAATAAACGGAGAGAGGAATTTTACTGACGAACTCACGCCGACTTCCTTACTTCCAGCAAGACCAAGGTCACCTACAACGCCCCTCGCAATTGAAATAGCGTGTTCGTCATCCCTGGCAAGGTGGTCCGTTACTCCGCTCTCACTGGAATGCATTAAACCACCGCCGAGGGTTTCCTCGTCAACGACTTCTCCCGTAGCGGCTTTGACAAGCGGTGGACCGGCCAAAAATATATGACCTTGGTTCTGAACGATGATGTTCTCATCCGCCATTGCCGGGACATATGCACCGCCTATAAATGATACTACTTAGTTCATTGCATAGGGATATACGGTGAGATGAACAAACCTGCTACCGATATACCGTGTACAACGGCTATCTGAGGCATTCCCAAGGCCGACATCTGAGCCTGTAAGTACGCGCAATTTATCAGATATGCTTCTCAGGGTAAAGCGGGCCCAACTGATAGTTACCATGTTATAGAAGATACGACCAAAGTGTTCTTTATCAGGGAAGACGTTGGCTTGGTGTGGTAATGCGGCCCCACCAGATTCGACTAAATTTCCCGGGAACCAACGGTTAGGGAAGAGAATACAAGAATACAAGAGAGCCTATTTCCGACATACCGACATATACACATGGTAATCCATGCTCCCGAGCAATTTCTTGGGCACGAAGGTGCTTCTTCACCTGTTTCAAGTATAAATTGACCGTGAAGCAAGGAACACAGCTACACACTTACTGTCAGTGGGTAATACGATCCACCCTTTACGGTTGCATCATTAACGACGATGACGCATTCTCTGCCAGCAATCCGTCCGACTCCCGTAATAATGCCTGCACCCGGTATCGACTCGGGATACACTTCATGGGCAGCAAGGGCCGACAACTCGAGGAACGGTGAATGCGGGTCAAGGAGGAGAGCCAAGCTAAGTAAGTCAGTACAATCACGCGCTAGGAAGCATGGTCTACTCACCGTTCTCGGGGCAGTTTCTTCCCTTTACTTCTCATTCTCTCAGCCGCTTTGGTACCACCACCAAGCCTGGCTTGAGCTAACTTTGTCTCTAGATCGGCTACAAGAGAGTCCATCGCCTCCGCTTTAGAGGTAAACTCTGGCGAAGACGTCGAGACCAAGTTGGGTAAGACAGATGCATGATAGGCCCTCCGACTCAGAGAATGACGTTGTGTTCCGAGGGACTTTAGCAAGGATTTTGAAATTAACGATCGCATGTTTGGCCTGGTCTCGCGGACAGCAAGCAAGGGAAAATAGGTCCGCGTCGAACGCTATTCCACGGCGGACGCGTTTTGAGGAGAAGGAGATGGAAGTGAAGGTAAGAGAGCACCGAATGCCATGACCGGAGCTTGATCACTACATACCGTCGAAGCGCCCGAAGCTCAGTTGATACACTGGCGCCTCTGACATAATCCGCTTCCTTCAGTCCTGTCACGTCTTGACTCCTGGCATCCATCAGCCAGCCACTCAAAGTGCTCACCGTTACCAACCACTCGCCAGCACGACACAGTGATCATCGAATACATTCCTTTCTACGCCAACATCGTTATTTCTCAATATGGCTACTGCATACTATGAATTCTACCGAGGCTCTTCGTAAGCAAGCTACTCCCTGTGCGGTTCCAACAAATTCAATGAATCTAACTCGATTGGTTAGAATTGGAATGGCGCTAACTGATTCGTTGGATGAGCTTATCACTAGCGGGGCGATTACGCCTCAATTGGCTATGAAGGTTTTGCAGCAGGTGAGTAGCCTTCGATGATGAGTGGCGTGTTCGCTGACCTTCTGTATCCTAGTTCGACAAGTCGCTTGCCGATACGATGGTAAAAATGGTGAAAACGAAAACCACGTTGAAGGTACTTGTTTCCTCTGTATCTCTTTTGTACAACAAGGTGCTATTTCAATCATTATAGGGTCACCTACGCACATACCGATTATGTGACGATGTGTGGACATTCATCATAAAGAATCCTTCTTTCAAAATGGAGTCGAATGAAGTGGTCAGCGCTCCGAAAATCAAGATCATTGCCTGTAAGAACGGTGACGCCATTGAACCCGGCAAGAAGTAAACACTTCGCCTCGTTCCCTGCCGCCTCCTCAATCTTCTCCGTATATATTTGCCCACGGCGGTATGTAATTCTCTACATATCAGAAGTTTGCTTACGTCTCGCTTGCGTTCAAGCTCTGACAACATGTCGAGAATGCACACTTGGTTTTGCACCTATTCAATCGCTTTGCGGGTTCCAGCCCTTGTAAATATATAGAATGAATAATGAGTTGTTGCATTAATACAAGTGACAGAGAGTAATGCTTCCAATACGCAATAAGATGTTCCACAATGCCAAGGTAAGATGCAAGTCTAAAAATCCTTCCAATCATCCCAGTCGTCAGCCTTCGCGGCTTTAGATTTAGTTGGAGCAGAGGTCGTGTTCGTCGACGCGGCATTCGAGGGCGCTTGATTGAAGCTGTTGTACTGTGATGGTGGGCTTTGTCTGAACTCGGTGAAGAGATCGTCATCGTCGTGATACAGTGCTGACGTCTCGTTATCGTGGTCCATTGAAAGTTGACCATAACCCGACCTCGAAGGACCTCCACCCACTCTATCTCTTACCGAACCATAGGCGTTGCCGACACTATCAGCAACGTCCACTCCAAGCTGGCTCTTAGACCACTGATTGGCCGAAGATCCGAGTACCGCTGCTCGCTTCTGGGCTTCGGAAAGGTAGCCACCCAGGCTGGCACGCAGAGTAGGATCAGTAGCCTTTTCCATACCCGGTTGTATGATGTTTTCATTCACGGATCGGGAAGCTCCAACAACCGCCGAGGAAAAGAGAGACCAGCCTTTACTGAGAGCGGCCATTGGGTTCTCTTGTAATTCACTCAAGGTCGGGGCAGCAGCCGAGGAGAGACTATATGATGGGTGCTGAGTGTTTGACGGGGTGGGAGTGTTGCCGAAACCTTGGTATTTCCCTCCTTGTGACGGTGGAAGATCAGTGGATCGGGTAGCGTTGGCTTGCCCGAGGGTAGCAAAATAATTCTCGTTTGCAGTCTTTTGGTCCACTGGAGTCGCTGTCCGACTGGGCGAGCCTGTATGTGGCGAGGAGGGTGAATCGCCACGCAGCGGTGTTGATGAAGTTCCAGAACGGGCTGAAGCACGAGATTTCCGAAGGCCTTGTGCTGAAGAAGGTCGACCTGGGGAGGCAGTACCGTTAGATGGTTTCGTGGCTTCTGTTGGAGCCGATGGCGTCCACGGTTTACCCGCTAGTGTCGCGTCCAGCTGTATGGTAAGGATGGGGAACGAATGAACGAAGCTCGTTATCAGATAAGTCACACGAACAGACCTTCTCGCGGTATTGGGTGGCTGCCCAACAATGATATGTGTCATATGGGCTTGCGCCGGGCTTATAGCCTCCCTGGTCCGCGGGGATGTAGGACTGCATGAATTCTTTGAAGGGCCCGTTTCCACCGAGCTGGAAGGGGTGTGAGCAGGGTTATAAGAGAGCAAGGGATGGGTCGATGACTGACTTGCATGCGCTTGATCTGCTCTTCTTGCCAGGTGTCCATGGATATGGATCGTACGAAGCTGGAGATAAGGAAATTGTGAGGACTTGTGAGAGCGTTTGCGCAGGAGATAAAGATTGCCTTATGTGTACTCCAAAGCCTCTATGGGTACCGGCGCACTGGAGACATATAAAGACGGCAAAGCTAGTGGTGCACATCAATGAGCTTGACTGACGAGCGTGCGACGGGCCATGTACCTGAGAGAAGCCCATTGAGGATTTGGGTTAGAGCAGTCGTTGCATATTTTGTTCTTGAGGTCTTCTCTCTTGACGAGGTCCTGAAGGATTTTTCGGGCGGCGGTCTGGTCCATTGCTGGCGACTGGCTAAGGGTACGTGTGTTTATTTAGCGCCCATGATGCATCCCAAGAACTTGGAAGTGAGTTTCACGTGACCGAGCGTTACCAAAGTACAGGCGTGGGAGCAAGATGCCTAAACCGCGAGCTTACCTTTGGTTTGGGCCCACTAACGCGAAGTTTGCAGATCCCGCCGCTTTCTTCTCTATCTAATCTTTCTCCACGACCACCACCATCGTCACCGACACCACCGACACGATGTCCACAACGTCTACGCCCGTGTCTTAGTCGTCGTTGTCCGCGACGTCGAGCTGCGAGTCATCATTCGGTCACTGCCTTTCTGGCTTGGGCCCAGTGTCTCGGGTCGTTCGTTTTCCCTACGTTTCTTTGCGTGAGAATACATTTTACACCATCCTCGACATATTCCAATACCCCATCTTTCCTCGCAACTATCACCATCGCCCCCACAGTACACGCACCTTCACCCACTCCTTGGGCAACCTACATAAGCTCAATCAGCGACTCGGAATAGGTGATGATCCTGAAGACGACTCCAAGGCAAACCACAGCTCCTCCTGGTCCTGTGCGCCAAGCTCCATCGGATGGCCCAGAAGAATGGGGTCAATGGTCAGGTCGCAAGTAAGCTATCCATTTCCCTTGCTTCGGGTGCTTGTAGCGTTGAATCCAATTTCTGCTATTTCAGGCATTATTCACTTGAGGTAGTGCAGCATCCGCTGCGTGCTCGAATGTGTGGCTTTGGTGACAAGGTGCGCTTCATGGCGGCCCTTTAATCCTTCCCCAGCTCCTTCGTAATCCAGAAACCCGTAAATCCGGGATCTACAGGATAGACGGCCCCTCGCACCAGCAGCTGTAGCCAAGATGGTCGTACGGAGAGAGGATAACTCGGTAGTCGATGTAGAGTGAGCAACCCTCCCAGTCTACGCCCTTCCCACACATAGCTCACCAAGACCCCTGATGCAGTGAGGTAGACAGTTCGTTCTTCCTTGTCACCGTTGATCTCTGGTCAGGAGATGCAAAGCAAGAGATGAACCTAGTCTTGCACCCATCCTCCTCCGATCGCTACGTTCCAACACAACCGAAGCCACGACGGAGAGGCACCAGTACTTCAGCCCCACAGAACTCCGGGCATCAGACGCCATCTCGCTCGACTCCGGCCCCCCAGCAGTTCCCGAGCCGAAGCAGAGATAGCCAGGTAGGCCTGGTTGTCTTTTATACGCCTGTCCTGATCTTAACTGTTTACTTTCTCAAGGGGGGAGGGTTAACGCCGATTGTACCTCCACAGACACCGGCCTTTTCTCCTACATCGTACTTTCCTCCTAACCCAGATGCTATGGACTTTCAGTCGCCCCATACGTACGGGCCCTCTTCCGAGCAAGCACCCACGTGGGGCTATCCACAATCCGCCTCCGTCGATCGCAATACAACATTCCCTCCTCCGGTCTTACCGTCTATCCACTCGTTCGGTCGCTCTTCGAACGGTATAACACATTCCCTCACATACTTGACAAACGCACCGCTGATCGAACATCCAGATTCTTCTCTGCAAGGGAATACTAATAACGCATATGCAAGTCAACCCACTACGGACAATAACATCACATGGAATCACCAACAATCCTCAGAGACAAGTCCCCAGCAGTTCCCTCCGTCGTCCACCTCAGGGACAAGCACTAATCAACCCGAACACTCCATATATGCCTCTGCGTCATATGCGCAACATACTTCCCACGGAGAATTTTACGCAACCTCGATTAACCCCAGCTCGGCTATTCCGCCTTTGCCGCGGCATACGTATACACGAACCTTGGTCGGGCCTTTGTCTGCTAACGCTTGTCGCCTCCTCGACGAGCACAGAAAACCAGGGATTTTCTTCTTATTCCAGGACCTCTCGGTTCGGACCGAAGGTGAGTGGACATTTTATAACCTCTATTGCCCCCCTCTCCGCCACTTGGGCTTGTCTTGTCTATTCTCGGAACCGCTGGGGCTCACACAGCTTGTTAACCTCTCGCTGTTAGGAACGTTCCGTCTGCGCATGCGATTGATGAACGTTGGCGCGTGAGTAGTTGACCCTAATCTATATTGGTATACTGAATCAAATATAACTCCATTCGCCTTCATAGGCCGCCTGCACCCGAGCAAGGCGCTATGCGAGTACACAACGACTTCTCACCTGTCCTTGCTCAAACGTTTTCGGAACCATTCGTAGTCTACTCCGCCAAGCGTTTCCCCGGTGTGCCAGGTGAGTACAAGTCTACTTGTCATACATGTAACACTATCTAACCCATAGCCACCTTCCTTCACCACCTATCTAACTCAATCTAGATACAACTGCACTTTCAATCGCCTTTGGAAATCAAGGGCAGAAACTCCCATTGGTAAGTGCTTTCCATTCCCTCCGTAGTCACCGGACGTAACTCTAATCCATCAAACCCCCCTTTGTGTATACAGCGCAACCGTCACGGTTCGAGTAAGCGTAGACGGCGAGGAGACTCGGATTCGGAAGACGAAGATTCCGATGGCGCTTGAACCGGCAATGGGTGCTTTGAGAGAACGTCTAAATCTGGGGTTCAGATCCTCCCCATTCTCCCAAACCTATAATTTATCCTTCAGTGGTAGTAGCGCGCTTCTCGATGTCTATTTTGAATAGTTCCCCTTGTGGTCGCACCTGTCTTGTATCATCCTCTTTATATTATACATACTAGGGCTTTTAACGCCAATTGTATGTTTGATCATAATCAGAGCCTAGACGGCGTTTCTCCTTGAGCTCATGATCAAGGACGGCGCGTACAGCTTTCGGATAGTTCTGGTAGATCCGATGAAGCATATCGCGAGCGAGTTGACTCTTCGTTATCGCGTCCAGTTGAGGATTGGGTTGTGGGGCAGTGGCGGATGGCTCGCGCTCGGGCTGCACGGGATCGACCAAAGCGCCTTCCTGGAGGCGCAACAAGACCATTAACAACACGTTCAGCGAAGCCGTATGGGGAGCCCAAATATTCCACGACGGGGAGATCTGGTGCAATATCCGCAAGGGATGTGCAAAGTCAGATGGTTCGCCATTGTTGAAGATGCTTTCTCCATCCTCAGGTGACTCCCGAATCTGCTTAAAGATAGTTTTAGCTATCGACGCACGGCGTTCGCTGCTATGCATCGGGGCTTCTTGTGAAGGTTCATCCTGCAGATCCTCCCGAGTAGGCGGTAGCTTATCGAAAGACAATGGGGAGTCCGGGGTTTCGTCGCGCGTCTTGAGAAGGTGGATAGTCTGTTTCTGGAAGGGAAGGATGACTCGCTCGATGACCTCGAACGCACGCTCTGGTTCGCCGGCTCTGACGAGCGCGACGACGAGATGGTTCCAATTGTGCGAATCAAATGTGAAGCCATGAGCTTGGAACTTGGACCATACTGTCGCGATGTCATTGTGCAAGCCGGCAGCCGAGAGCGCGTCGATGTACATAGACAACGGGATACAAAGGATGTTCGCTTGCAGACGGCTTCGGTGACGATCGGTCTTGGAGATATCTTTGAATAGACCGTCCATGCGAGTATAACGGAGACCCAGCTGGAAGATTTGAGGCCAGATCTGTTGGACCGCTTGAATATTCCCCGTTCGACGATAGACGTTCATGAGCGTAGCCAATATCCCGATGGTAGGCTCACCGCCAACATCCAAGTACCCTTGGAAAAGTCGTTCGACGTCCTCAGGACGCTGACGGCGTGAGTAAGATGTAATGAGCGGTCCATAAACGAATGTCAAAGCAGATTTGCCCCCATGGGTCGGAGCGGCCCAGTTCTGTGGAGGATTATCCGAAGCCATAAGAGTACCAAGAAACTCCTCCGCAATCTTCAAGCTCTCCTCGGATTTGTCATGTCCATATGACTTCAATATCGTCCCGAAGGTGACCGCGGTGGGTTGAATACCTCGATGCAGCATCTCATCGTAAACCTCCTTGGCCTTGATTTTATCTCCCAAGCGTAGATAACCGGTCATGACGATAGTCAAAACCTGCGCGTCGAGCTCAATATCGGAATGTGGATCGTGTGACAGACGGTCCATCTCGGCGACAATTTCAGCGGCGATATCCATCAACCCCGAGTCGCATGCAGACTGCACAACAAGTGTGAACGTCCTCACGTTAGGTCGAACCCTCGCAGCTTCCAACCGGCCGAACAACTTGGAGACAACGCGAAACGGAGCGCCGATAAGGACATATGCCTTCAGGAGCGTATTGTATGTCTCGATTGATAGCCTGACGTGTTGCATGCGGGAATTCCTCAGATAATCGAATACCCTGATGACTCCGTGCCATGAACCAGCTTCGACATGTGCGTCCATAACGGTATTGATCATCCGACGATCCGGGACCACACCTTCCTCGAGGGCTCGTTTGTAGAGAGCTTCTGCAGCAACAGGATCTTTTCGATGAGCGAGGAGGGTCATAGCTGATGTATATGGAACCACCGATGGTCGAATCCCCGCCGCACGCATCTGATCCAGAACAGTAGCAATGGAATCAACGTCACCACGCACAGCGAAACTCCGTAGAATGGTAGAGTAGACGTAAATGTCAGGAGGAAGCCCAGCATTAGCCATGATCTCGAGCCATTCGTTCATGGCGGTGAAATCCCCCCTCTCAGCGTACGCGTAAATGATGATCGAATAATGAATGGACCGTGGTTCGGGGTTCCTCTTTCCATTTTCTTGAACAGGGAACAGGCGGTTGAAGACTGCCAACGCCTCATCGGCCTTCCCTTGCGTGGCATATGAGTAGATGAGCATCGCAGTATCAGGTTCCGTGACCCATCCATCTCGCTTGGCCAGTCGCTGGAAGAAACCCTCGGCTTGATCGACCATCCCTTGTTGCGCAACAAGGTACAGTCCCGTGGACAAATAAGGCCTGGTATCGATACTTGAGTCGAACGAACGAAACAGGACGTTCGCATGAGCGAAATGTTGACTCCGAGCCAGCGAACGAACCAGGGCGAAGACCAATCCTATCCTGACTCGCATACCCTGATTACACATCTCCTGATACACTGAATGCGCGTCGTCCGGATGGCGACAGGAGCACAGTGCCTCGATAAGCAGATGACCAAGCTTCCGTCGACGTTTCAAGTCCCATGTCTTCTTACGAGCCACTAATAGGTCTTCAGGATTGACGATACTTGACAGGATGGAGAAGGTCGCCTGACGCAGAGAGAGGCCTTGTTTCTCGGTCTGTGGATCTGGCCATGTCTTGGGTAGTGTGGACAGAAAAGGGCCGATGTTCCCCCATTCAGCCATAAGAAAATCCAGAGTCTTGTCAATACCATAATAGCGGTGCGTAGCCAGCAGTATGCGCTCGTAGACTTTGACTATGTGAGCGGGCGCTGCATGGATGATAGGCATGCCCTGGTATTCCTGTAAGAGGTCCCTCGCGTTTTGTAGGTCGCCGGAGAACGCCATACAACGGACCACAAAGCACGCCCGAGTAACATCCTCCAAGGTACGGGAAGGAACATCGGGCAGCACCACCTCTAAAAGAGTTCGAAGCCGTCGAGCACGGTCGCCTAGCAGAGAGGACTCTGCGCGTAGAACCCCCTTCTCCGCGACAGACACCAAACGATCGAAGAGTGTCAGAAGTTCCTCCTGTGAGAAGGAATCCATCTGCTTCAGCGTAGCAAGATGCTCCAACGCTGTTATCCCCTCATCCACGTTAAACTTGAATGTGGGTATGGAGACGATCTGTTGCAGGAGGTGGAGTGAATGGTCTGCGTCAAGCTGAGGCGGTGGAGCTGCTGGAACGGTTTGAGCATTGCTTGACGCTTGCCGTGTACATAGTCTCGAAGGCGGGGACGCGAAAAGCCTGTTGCGAGTAATCCGCATCCGTGGACCAGGAGCAGACGTGCTGGCTTGCTTCCGAGGGACCGGGCTCTCCCTCGGCGGTCCAAACTCTCTCATCATTAGCATACGACTGCGTCCTGTCAAATCACCGTCGAAGTGAAACCGTCAGTATCATGGAATGAAGAACGAGAGACGCGCAAAAGAAACAAACGCACGGGACATCCAAAACGACTGGTTCAGGAAACACAGCCAGTCTGTGCATTGAGACGTGCATCCGGGATCCCAGTGCAATGTAGTGGCCTCTGCATGCTGGTGCTGTATTCTCTCCTTTCCTCTGGGCCGACGCGTCCGTGAAGTATTAGGGTGGTATTTGGGGGTGAAGAAATCGGAAGGCATGACTTGGCGCGTCGGAATAGACTTGAAATTTAAGGGTTCCACCGCTCCGACAAGGGGAATTAATTGAGCGAACGAAGAGCGTCCCGAGCGCAATGAATGATGCACCACCGCAGAGAAGGATTCCAGCATTAGGAACACGCCAGTTTGACGAGTCCCTCGAGGCCTGTATCACCCACAGGCTATTCCGCAGTTCAAATTAGCTATTCACCAGCAGAACCATTGCATTTCCGGTACAACATACCTCCAGAATCGAAGAAAACGGAGAGAGTTGTCGAAGAAAACAGGAAATTGGTTTAGACGCTCGTGGTCCTCCCGATGCAGGCCGTAAGCGCTCAATGGATGATCGAGACCCTTGTGAACCCTGCCATGTCGAACGAGTCCATGGCCACCCTGGCTCCCACTCCAGCTGCTCCAGTTCCAGCCACTGCGGGCACAGTCAACGGCATTCCAGCGCACGAGATCGTACTCGTCAGCGGCAACGACGATGAGAGCCTCGCACTACGTCAGCAATGCTACAAAATTCGCATCGATGTCTTCCATGACGAACAAAAGTTCCCACTCGACACCGAAATCGGCGAGTAAGTACCATCCTGGAAGTGTTTTGTGTAAAAACCCCAATCATCGAATATTTATTGATTTGATTTGCATTTCCCACCATCGCCGATAGCATCAACGAAGACGAAGCCACACACTTCCTCCTCCGTCTGACAGACACCCCCGATCTCACACCCGTTGGCACCATCCGTGCCTACAAATCATCCCCCCACATCCCCAATCCGTATTACAAACTCACCCGCCTGGCCGTCCTCAAACCCTACCGGCAATACAAGTTCGGCCGTGACCTCGTCGAAGCTCTCCACAATTGGGTAAAACACGATGCTCTCACATCCGAAAACAGAAACCTCATAGAAGATACACGGACTGTCAATCCCGTTTCAAGCGATCCCAATAGGGAAGATACCCCCGGTTCCGATTCGAGTAACTCTCACTCAAACGCGATCACGAATGGGAATGGGAATGGGAACGGACGTGATTGGGTCCAAGTCATCGCCCATTCCCAGATTCCCGTAAAAGGATTCTACGCAAAGTGAGTCAAGCAAAAGGATCCGTCTAAATTACACATCTATTTCATATGTAGCTCAGGCATTCCTATGACCCCGGTGGCAATTGGGTTTCCCACTTGTCATTTTCGTCATTCATCGAAAACATTGATGATCACATCACTACTGGCACTGCATACTACATACTGCTTCGGGAATCGGAATCACTCAATATCTATATCCACTGCTCTTTACGCCTCCCCGTTACTTAAATCTAAACCATATACTGACTCATTGTGACTTATGCATTATTAGGTTTGGCTACGCCCCCGAGGTTCGTTCAATCATTCAATCCTCTTATCTTCACATCATTGTATTCGCCATTGTTCGCTCGAGTCACGTTCACGCCACCTATACAACCTCCCCGTCCTCCATTGACATTATCGGCACTAGAAATGCTATTCACTTACCCACAATACAGGGGGAAGAATTCGATATCTACGGTGATCCCCATCAAAAGATGGTTCTCCGCGTACCAATCCAAGCGATGGTCCTTCGTCTACAGCTTACCCGCTAGGGAGCTCGAGTCCAGTCCATACCCATACTGAGTCTCACTCATTGTCCCCTCATCCTTCTCCCTATTTTCTACTTCCTACTCCCTTACTTCCTTACTTCCTTATCAACATCAAATTGCTTGAATCACCGCACTCACATACACATCACAGGGTGAAGAATTCGACGAAGACGGCGATCCGCATCAAAAGATGGTTCTTCGCATACCGCTTACTGCTCAAGTAGCGTAGATAGCGCTAGACTGTTCAATCCAATAAGTAGAAGTCCAATAGAAGGTCCATGAATACGATACCACAATAAATACACTGTCCGACTTGTCCTTTACTCGTCCTTCAGTATTCAAATATTCAATACCAACAGCAACAGTACGAACGAGGTAGGTGAGGAGAGGTTTATAATATACCAGCACGGACAGTAGGGAACGTCACTTGTATATACTCGTTATGTATGTAGCTACATGAACATACGTTCGTCATCAGAGGAGGATTACTTACTACACTACCTACGACAAAACCCACCCACCCACCCACCTACCCGCCCACAAGCAATGTATACCAAAGCCAAAGCCAAAGACGCCTTAAACAGCGCGTTGGTATTGGGGAGCGGTGGTGGGATGAGGGGTCATTCAAGAGACAAAAGTAACGAAAGACGAAAGAAGAGAGGGAAAGAGAGGAAGAGGAGGAAACTATCAATACAGCTACAGCTAGATGCGCATATAGTGTCCAATGAGCAGTGGGCAATGGGCAATGGAGAGGGGGGATATGGGATATGTACCAACCAGGAGGTATAATGATATATATACGATAATACGTGAAATTCAAAAACACGCGCATAATGAATAAAAGCGTTGGAGGCGAAAGGCGTTAGGTGGTCGTTAAAAGCAGGCACAGACGCAGGCGCAGACGTAGACGTAGAGGAGGAAAGGGAGGGAGTAGGGAAGAAGGGGAGGGAGCAGGGCAAGGGAGCAGGGGAGAGGAGGGAACGGGCAGAGGAGGAGGAGGAGGAGGAGGAGGAGGAGAGAAGGGAAGGCTGAGGACGGATTACATTTGTGGGTCCCAGCCGAGCAAAGAGCAAGAGCAAAAAAAGAAACACAAAAAAGGGAGAGAGGGAGGGAGGGGGAGTTATGAATTTTACAGTAAATTATACTCAAAAACGCAAACGCAAAAACTCGAAAATCGAAAACCAAAAACCAAAACGAAATGGTCATAAAACGATGACTTGCAATCCAACGTTCAACAACGATGAACATCATTCCCATCATCAGTCGTAAACCCCTCACTCTCGCTCTCGCTCTCCAGCTTGACCGTCCCAAACACCGGGCTCGTTGCGTTCACCCCCACACCAGCACCACTGTGAGTACTGGGGAGGATGCTGAAGTTGATGTTGGATCCATACGGCGAGACGGTGCCTTCCTCATACATCCTCCGCGCAGCTTCGTATTCCATCTTCTCTTGTTCAGCCTGTGCAAGGAAGGGCTACAAAAAAAAACATCATAAGTCCCCTCATCCCACAAAAAAACATGGAAATGGAAGAGAACAAACCCACCTTCCTCTCCTCATCCGTCATCCCCCTCCACTTCGCCGCCGCCAACACACTCTGCTTCGTCGTCTCCGTCTCCTCCCCAAACACCTCCCTCACCAACCCCGGATTCGCCCTAATCCTCTGCAAAAACATAAAATACGCAGAAAGCGGTTTCTTCGGCGCATTCGGGTCTTTGATGTTACTTTTGCGGGATTTTCCCGCTTTGCGCTGGGCGGTGCGGTACGCGTTTTCGCGTTTGATGTCGTCGGGGGAGAGAGTGCGCATGTAGGCTGCGAGATCGCGTTCGCGGGCTTCTTTCATTGATTGGGATTTGCGTTTGTAGGGCTGTTTGAATGAACATTGAGATAATTGGGATGATTGAGATAGAGGAAATGAGGGAATGAGATGACGTCAGATCATATGTCATAGATGTTTTTCGAAAAGACATACCTCTTTCTCTGCAGCAGTAAGGGAAGCATACTCCTGCCCCGCCTCCTTAGCCGCCTGAGCCACATTCAGCTTGCGTGTATTCGAAGCCTGCTGGCGCTGGATCCAATCGGTAAAGTAAAGCTGCCACGCCGAAGGAGCTAATTTGGGCGGACGTAGGACTGATTTGAGGGCTATCCCGAATTATTCAACAATACAATAATGGTCAGTAATCTACAATGGAGAAGGAGGAATGGGATTCTCACGAGTATTATCACCCTTGTCGTTGAGCGTAGAAGAAGACGAAGCCAAATCGGTAGGCGAGGCAAGCGAGGTCATAGCCAGCCTAGGATCATCAGGAATAGACACCCTCTTCTTCCTCCTCACCGTCGCATCTCTGTCCCTCTCCCTCTCCTCCGCTGAAGCCGATTCCGCGCGTCGACTATACGATCTCGTCAAACTCGGCGCACGCAACTGCGTGGGAGACGGTGCCGAAGCAGATTGGAAGATCTGGTGCGTAGGGATGGATATCGAGTCACGTTGCATATGCCCGTGTCCATGTCCACTGATGGGGTTATTATTGATGGTAGCATTATTGAGTCGTTGACGTTGAGTCATATCGGATACGGACAATGGGGAGTGACGAACGGACGGCCGGGTGGGCGAGGAGTGCGTACGGAGTGTACCCGAGTTGTCCCATAGCTGAGAAGCCCACTGGGGCGGCTGCAAACCGATATCAACAGGCGAAACGGTATGTTGTTGGTGTTGCATCGCTTGTTGTCTACGATGATAAGGAATAGCCTGCTCGAACGAGGGCGACGAATCCACCGACGCGGGTAACGGTAGACTCGCAGCGTACGACGTAGGTGAGAGTGACGAGCCTGGTGAAAACGGCGGGGCATGGTACGACGAGGCGAAGGAGAGGGAGGGGGACTGTGTGGCGGTGATGCCGTTGGGAATGGAGATGGGGGATGAGGGGGATGAAGGGGAGATCATATCGGGGTCGTTGATCCAGTTGGAGAGGTAGGAGGAGGAGTCGATGGGGGAGCTGGGATCGAAGAAGCTGCCTGCGGGGGAGGCGGGGGACGCGGGCTGCTGGGGGAAGGCGAATTGGTACGGCTGCTGCTGGAATGCGGCGAAGGACGGCGGGGGCTTGGTGTCTGCTGCGTCGGCGTCCACGTATGGATCCCAGGAGGGGAACGGCTGGGGGCGGACTGGGTCGTAGAGGTGGTCTTCGAGGTCGAGGGGGCCGAAGATCATCTGGTCTGTGTCGTGGGGGAAGTGGTGTGCGTCGTCGAAGGTGAGGAGCGGCGTCGCGTCCTTCATTGACGCGTCGAATGCGTTTGTGTTGGCAGTGTGCATGAGGGGGGACAGGGGACGCATGAATGTGGGATGAGTGCCAGCAATCCCTCGTCTCTGCGCCAACTGCTTAAAAGCGTTTCTGAACATGGGCGATGACTGACTGACTTGGCTCGTCTCCGGGTCACAACTTCAGAAAACAAACCAAACCCCTCCCATCTCAGAAAGGAATCTCATTCCCCTATATTTGGGCATCGACCAGATCGAGATCCAAAGCAGTATATCCCAAAATATATGGATAATTATTATAATTTCTATCTAATCGTTTAGAGTATGACTATCTCGGGCGACTGGTACTTTGCATTCGTGTACACACTCGATCCAGCCTGCGAGTCACCCCCACGTCGTCAGCATATTTGCAATTCCACAACCGGGAGAGAAACTCAGACTCACCACCCATCCTGGCACATCCTTCATTATCTCCTTCTCTCGCGCAACAGCGGCCTCGCGTCGGCGATAAGCGTCTCGGTCTCCCTCTGCCATCAACAACGGCACAAGGTGTATTCTCGACCACACTTTCTCCCGGTGAAGCTCTCTGCACAAAACCAAAACAATCAAAAAAGTAAGATTGTCATCCCATAATCAGTAACAACTCCAAGCCGTCATATTTCCCTTTCTCGTCCCAACGGTCCGAGAATCCACTCAAATCACTGGTAAGACCCAAACTCAACTGATAAGAACTCAGTTCGAGTTTACCCAGTTCGTGCCATGCGGCCGGATCCTATTTATCCCATCCCCATCACCCATCACATCGGCACACGTTTTGCGTCGAGCGGGGGTAGAACCAAGGCCACGTTTAACAGCCAGCTGACTGATAACAACCACCACAAATCGGCTTTTGCCCCCGCTTTCTCGCAACGAACGAACGAGCGAACGAACGGGGTGCTTCCCCAACCCCCTTTGCAACCCCTTCCCACGGAAGCAAAATGAACCGTGAACTGGGTGCAAAGCTGGACAATGGGACCACGCATAGAGAGAAAAGGAGAAGAGAAATAGAAATAGTAGAAATAGAAATAGAGAGAGGGACAATGTGACAATGACAATGACGACTTGCCTTTTTTCGAGATTGCCCTTTCCGAGCCGATAAAAGCCGTATGCGCACACGGCGGTGACACCACCGAGGATGGCCAGTGCGCCTGGGCCGCGAACAGGCAGGTTGCGTTTATACTTGACAGACTCGAAGCCTCCCGCAGGGGGCATATCCCTATGAACATGAACACGAACACCCAGACAAGACAGAGTTCAAGGTCAGAGAAGGTGACATTGGGTGTGAGATGCAAGTGTATTTTGCGCACTGTCTGTATGGGATTGTCACTGAAAGTGGGTCATGAGTATCGTATCGTGTGGAGTGTCGTTCATTCAATGAGAGAAGCATGGGAGTACTCACTCGTCGTGTAGCAGTCCTGGAAGAAGAATGGAAGGAGGAGAGGGAGATGGGTGGAGGTGAGCAAACCGTTTGAGGCGGCGTTGGACCGTGAGAGGGCGTAAGTGTGTTTCCCACGACTCTGTTTATGTAACGTGGTTGGAAATGAACCTACGCCTATGATATTCCGCAAAGGAGTCAGTCCGTCATTCCACGTACACGGTCTGGGGCCCCTCAAACCATTAGAGTACTAACATCCATACAAGTATATATCCTGTATATTAGACGAATATGAAAGAAATATATAATATAAATGTAGATGAGTGGGACCAAAACGGGAGGGTGGACGTCGGGTCCCGAAATGGAACTTGCGAAAAAGTTGTAACAAGTAAACGCTTGTCAAAAACGACGTCTTTTTCCCTTTTTCCTCCTTCCTGCAACTGCCAGCGGCGCGTGATTTTAGCGTCTCCTCCCTCATCAATTCATTCTCAAAGTCCAACCACCATCATCCTCCGTCCTCCAAAAAGTTGTCGCTCAGAGAGTGAGAGAGATACAGACAAATGTCCCGACATCCATCCCCAGGCCCGTCCCATCCCCACCTCTCCTCGAGGCAGAAAATACAAAGGCCCGCGACGATTGGTATCGCCGCTGGTGCGGAGGATTCCAAGTATCAGGCAAAGTACAAGGAGCTGAAGCGCAAAGTGAAGGATATCGAGACGGTATGTCATTGTTCGATTGTCTTTGTGTCTTTCACGGAATCATAATCATGTTGGTTTTGGTATCGTTGTTGTTGGTGTTGGTGTTTTCTTAGGATAACGACAAACTACACTGGCGAGTCCTCCAAGCTAAACGCAATATCCAGCGTATGAAGTTTGAAAGAGCGTGAGTCCCATTGCGAAGAGATATGTATCTTTTTCTGAACGCGTGTTGGTGGTTTTTTTGGTTTCTTGCAGTATCTTGTATGAAAGATTCGGCAACCTGGACGATCGAAGCGGCATACCAGCGTTTGGTGGACCTGGCTTGCCTCCGCCTCCGCCCTCTCACCAACAACACCAACACCAACCACACCAAGCACAACAACACCTGTCACACTCTCAGGCATACCGTGATGCCAGAGACAGAGACAGAGACTACCCGCCGCACCCCCAGGACCCCGACTACCCGCGTCCAACATCCCGTATTCCCTCCGCGTCATCAGCAGGCGTCGACCCCCGCGGTCCTCCCTTGCCTCTAGACTCCTCGTCTGGACCCCCGCCACCCATCCCTCCCCACCCCCGCTCGACGATCTCCTCTTCCCACCCTTCACGGCGCGGTTCCGCCGGTTCCATACCCCCCATCCACTCCCTCCCTCCTCCCCCTCCCACAAACCCAAACACAAACCTCCCACCAGTCGGCCACCTCGACGTCCCACGCGGACACAGTCATTCCTCTCATTCTTCTCATTCACATTCGAGCCCGCATATGCATCATCCTTCGGGTGGTAGTGCGGGTACGGGCTCGCATGAGAGGCAGATGCAGGGGATGGGGTCGGCGTCGAAGAGGGGGTTCGCGCATCCGCCTACGCCACAGCAACAAGCGCAACAATTGGTGCAGGGACAAGGGCAAGGGCAACATTACACGGAACCTCTACCGCCTGTGCAACACGTCTTACATAGTCCACCTCTCTCCGAGGAGAGACCAAGACGTCATGGACATGATATCCATGATCTTGTCGGGTCGCCTCATGACGTACATGCACACCCTCATTCACGACACCCGTCGGCGTCGGCGCATGGGATGATGCCTATGTCGCCACATCACTCGGCTGACTCGAGGTCGAGTAGTCGTCCGATGCATGCTCATCAACGTATGGGCCCGGGGACGTACATCAATAGAGGTGACGATTACTCTGACCGGGAGAGAGATGCGTTGCTTGATAGGGAGAGAGATATTAGAGAAAGGGAGCGGGAGCGGGAGAGAGAACTTAGGGAGAGAGAGAGGGATCGTGACCGTGACCGTGATTGGGACCAACGTGAACGCGGGAGAGAAAGAGAAAGAGAGCATCACCACCGCCACAGCGACATGCACAGACTCGACATGAGCTCCTCCTCCCACCCCCACCCACACGCCCATCAGCACCCTCACGCCCACGCCATGCACTCGCATTCCCCGCCCTCACAAAGAGCGCGTCATCGTAACGACTACCCCGACGCCGCGTATTACCCGGATTACGCTGGACCCCCGCCACCTACGTCTACGTCTACGGCGATGTCGATGTCGACTTCCGGACCGGGGGGAGTGTATACGGTCGTTTCGCGTGATGGGACACCGGTGTCCGTTGGCGAGGATAGTAGTAGACCTTCCAGACCGGATTCGCGGTCGGCGCAGGTGCAAGGCCAACCACAGGCGTATTATGAACAAGATCAGTCACAGCAACAACGGTCTTTCCGGTTACGTCCTGTTACTACTGGACCTGGTACCAACAGTAATAACAGTAACAACAACAGCAACAGAGAGGAATTGGACTTTGTACATGAAGACGGGAGGGGGCGAAGTTCTGCCCCCGGCCCAGGACAAGGAGGGGACACTGGTGAAGGTAGTGGGAGAGGAAATTCTAGTAGGAAGAGAGGGAGGTACGATGATGGGGAGAGTGATGTTGTGGATGTTTCGGTCTCGGGGGGGTCGAGTGGGTCGTATAATGGGTCGGGGGCGGGGGCGAGGGTGCTTGAGGAGAGGGAGAGGGATGGAAGGGAGGGGATGAGGGGCGGCAAGAGGTATCATCGCGAGAGGGATGAGGAGTCGTGATTTTTTCGATGTCTCTTTACCTTTTCCCTTTCCTGAGCTCTGAATTTCCTCGTTTCCTCGTGTCTTTTCCTCCCCCCTTCATCCCTCGTTTTCCCTCCTCACAGCTACATACATACTCTCTCTTTCCTCTTCTGCCTCACCAAATAAAATCGCTATCGACTGGCCACGAACCTTCTGTTTCTCTTTCTATTTCTCTGTTCTTTCTCTTTCTATCCCAGCTGTTCACGTTCACCTTTCTATCTATCTATACAAGGTCCATATCCCCACATCCCATATCCCCGTATCCCGTATCCCATATTTCGTATACAAGCTTCCGTACATATCGTATTCTTTGTAGTGGTTCTGCTAATTCGTGTATATACAAACCTATTCCCTATTCTCTATTCCCTATTCTCTCCTCCCTGCCACCTCTTACTTCTCAACCTGTCGTTTTTCGTATCATTTTTTCGTATCCGTTTTCTGTAGTTTCCGTTTCTGTTGTATAAAGCCTTATAAAGCCTTAGATTCTGTTCTCACTTCGACTCTTTCCTATGGTTTCCCAAGTACTCTAAGTATTTGGTATGTGGTCTGGTGAGTCGTGCTGGGCTCCTCTATTCGACGAAGAGAGACCGAGATACTTATGGTCTCGTCGTGTACACAGCTTGCCATGTGCACGCTTATTCAAGACGCCTACATAATAGGCTCGAGTTCCAGCCTCTATATTGAGGATGACAATTCGATTCTCTTAATATAGACAAGACACCCTCTGCGTCTACCCATGTCCTCTCATCACTTGGCAGATTTGACATCAAGCAGTCCTAATAGTCATCCCATGCACGATCATCAGGGTACGAAGCCAGAGACGTATGCCAACAGAGGCGATGATGACTCTGACAGAAGGAGAGATGAAATAAGGAGGGAGAGAGCTAAGGAGAGGGAGAGAGCAGAAAGAGAGTTTGCGAAGAACAAACAAAGAGAAATTATGGATAGGGTTCGGAAGGAGCAAGAACGTAAAGTGGTACAACGCGATCGCGAACGCGGAGAGAGGATGAAAGAGCAGCATTGGAATATGCAAAGACCCGACATGAACTCATCCTCTGAGTCTCCAGCCCGCCCTCAACCCCAGGCGATGCATTCACATTCACCGCCCTCGCAAATGGATCAGCAAGACTACCCTGGACCTTCAGAGGAAGTGGATTTCGAAGGTTCAAGATGATAGGGATGGAAGGGAGAGGGGACGAGGGGGAGTAAGGGGTGTCATTGAGGAGTCATATTTTTTTTTCTATTTCCTGGTTATCGTATGCTTTGTCGTGGTTCTGCTAATTCGTGTATATACGAATTCCCTATTCCCTATTCCCTGCTACGTTTTATGTAAACTCTTCCCTCTTACCTCTTACCTCCTCCCTGTCGTTTCCTTTCTTTTCATATCCGTCTTCTGTAGTTTCCGTTCCTGTTGTATAAACCTTGGATTCTGCCCTCTGTTCGACTCTTTCCGACTCTTTCTCAACGTTCAAGCACTCTATCTAGCTATGCAATCTGGTGAGTCTCGCAAGTGGTGGTGGTTTTGAATCGGGCACACTAGCTGGGTGCAACACGTCTTACGCAGTGTGTGCTATAGTCCTCCTTTACACCATGAGGTGGCCTCGGGTGTCATGTAATCCATATATATAATGGGCATAACATGACATCCGAGGCCACCTCATGGTGTCCATATCGCTTAATTAAGACGCCCATCTGCCTCTACCCATTTCCCCTCATCCCTCGGCAGATTCGACATCAAACAGTCCTAGTCATCCCATGGACACTCATCAGGGTACGAAGCCAGAGACGTATGCCAACAAAGGCGACGATGACTCCGACCGGGAGAGAGAAGCGTTGATTGAAGCAAAGAAGGAGGCAGATGCAGTGATCGCTCAGGAGATAGCAAAAAGAAAAAGAGAGCGTGCGAGGGAGCGAGAAAAACTTCAGGAAGAGTTGAAAGAGAGAGAGCGAAAGAGAGATCAAGTGAGCGAGCTAGAGGAAGAAATAAAGAGAGAAATGGAGAGAGACATGGAGAAAGTACTGGAGAAAGCACGGAGGGAAGATAGGAAGGAGAAGCGTGAGCGTGATACGGCCCAACGCCAACGGGAACACAGAGAGAGGATAAAAGAGCAGCACCAGAACATGCATGGCAAAGACCCGACATGAGCTGAATCATCCCCTCCAGACCGCCCTCAACCTCACGCGACGTATTCCCATTCACCGCCCTCGCAAACGGATCACCAAGATTACCCAGGGCCTCCAGAGGAAGTGGGTTTCGACTCGGTGCAAGATGAGAGGGATGGAAGGGAGAGGGGAAGAGGGAGGGGAAGAGGGGGAGCAAGTAAGGGGTATCGAGGTGTCGTGATTTTTTTCTGTTTTCTTTTCATCCTTTCCTATTCGACTCTCTTTCATTGTTCCTCGTTACTCCCTCTTCACGGCTACACAATTACATACTTTCCATCCACACCAAATAGCATCGTTATCTGAGACTGGCCACGAACTTTCTCTTTCTGTTTCCCTTGATATCTCAATGATCTCCTTTTTTTCCTATAACAGTCCATATCCCATATCCCATATCCCATATCGTATTCTTCGTCGTGGTTCTGCTAATCGTGTATATACGTATTCCCTATTCCCTCTCACCTCCTACCTCATCTTACCTCGAGCTCCTACCCTGTTGTTTTTCGCATTATTTGCGTATTTTTCGTATCGGCTTCATGTAGTTTCTGTTGTATAAACCTTCGATTCTGCTTTCGGTTCGATCTCTGAGTCTTTCTTACTCTTTCCCAAGTACTCTATTTAGTATGCGATCTCGTGAGTCATGTTAGGTTCGGGTGAGCGGTTTGGGTCGGCTGGGGTATACGTAAGTATTGAAGAACTAGCGAACTAGTTGTGAACTTGTGTGCTTGTGGTGCGGCGTACCGTCACGCCGTGGCGGACGTACCAGATGCACTCTTGCTGTATTCGATGTATTCGAGGTGTTCATTAAACGGTTACTGTATGTAGATATAGATAGTGTCCGCCCACGACAAGCATGTCAAGCTCGTTGCTCGCTGTACATCTGAGCGATCCAGTTCAAATCCAGTTCGAATTCCGATTCGTATTCTTGCCCTTTTCCCGATTATTATTACCAGAAGGATCAACTCATTCGACGTTTGGCGTGTGGATCTGCTGACATTCCATATGATCATAATTCATGACTGTGACATTTTGGATCGGTGGGTACCAGTGGCCACCGATTATGGATTGCCACTTGTGTGAATTATGAAGGTGGTACGTCTGACTGGGTGACAAGCTCAAGAACGATCATATGCGTATGTGTATCAGTTCTACGTGTATGCATGACCTATCTATGTAACCTATACCCCAGTACTTGGTGCGCGATGCGGGGCGCATTGGTTCGTCGATAATCCTGTTATCACCCTTTTTGACAGGAGGTTCATAAGTAATCCATCAATTCATAAAGGCGATTTCGGAGGGATCAAAAAATGAAGTGTGATTTCGAGATTACAACTTTTTCGGGGGTGGCGTTGTGAAGTTAATTTACTCGTCGGTGGTACGTATGGGAATGGGATGATATCATCAGGTGTATGTAGGACGAGCCAATGTATAGCCGGACTGCTGTCGAGCTGGAAGGGGTGTTGGGGCGTTGGACGACGCCCGATCGGGGGAATTTGCAATTACGGGGTTTAAGGAAATGAGGTGGGCGTCGAATGTTAAACGTTGACGTTTGATGGGTATATCGAAATCCATATCAGTTGAGTCGCAAGTGAGTTCCTAGGTACTCGGATTCTGGGCATCGCTGGAGGAGAGAGTTGGCGGAGGGTATAGGAAATAGACTCAGGAGGGTGAGATCCGTGTATAATTGAGAATTGGAAGAGTTAGAGGTGTTGGAGTCTGGTCATGAGCGGCGTAGAGTACGACGTGGACTGCGAACCAGACAGAGTCAGTCAGGTGTGGGGATAGCAGTTTGCTATGCTATGCTCGTAATGAATGGACGATCAGCGCCAGCACTAGACCTTAGTAGAAAAGGTTATTCATCATCAGCTGAAGCCCGAAGCTGACAGACTCGTCCCACCCACCTGTATGCAGAGAGTATTCGAATTCTCTTGTACACGATCGTGACATAAACAACCTACCTCTTCGTAAGTAATACGTTCAATTTTGGCATCGCCGAAGTGCAAGTGGAAACCATCGCGATGCCCGAGTTTAACGTTGATTGTCTTTGCGTTACGGAAGAAAGCAAAACCAATGGAGGTGTGTGTGTCTGTTGGTCTCGGAGGAATGATAGGCGCTATCCCTGGGGTTGGTGTTTTGAGTTTGAGCGCAGTTACAATTCTAAACTGGCGAGGAGCGGTCGGCGATAGACCTATGTTACTCTATAAGCATAGCTCGAAGTTCGCCGAGCTAATGCTAATCATGCGCATGTGCACCTCCGGTGTGTGAGCAAGCAGCGTAAGCATGTAGTCATCCGCACTTCACCAATCGTATTGCATGGCAAGGTATCGCCCGTCCTTATTTAAGCCCTGAGGTGGGTATCCGCAGCCTTGGATTAGGGGGGAACGCCTCTAAACGTTTGGACGCGCAGGAACCCATAACCCTTGGGGCAACATGAGCCAGTCCGCTTGAGGTAGATCAAACATCAAAACTCAGAGCAATCTACATCTGCATCAGCAACGGGAGAGGTGCTAATGGTCCAGCTTGGCAGAGTGACGTCGGCGAATGTGTACCGAGAGTCGGAACGTTACGGTCAAGCCTGCCCTGTCTTCCGGATCGCGCTTGTTTTTAGATTCCTGATAACAACCTGGGTCATTCGGCCACTGGTCACTTGGAACCACACTACAAGTGGAAGTCTCGCTTGAGCCCATGTCAAGAGATCGAGAGGGATAGGGGCTTGGATGCCGATGTTCTGGCGGAGCGAGATTGCGAACTTGAAGATCATATGTATGTAAGCTGGTTTGGGAATGTCCAAGCGTTACGAATAGCAGATGTGGGAAGACGGGCTCCCCGGGGGGCATAGAGCTCTTCGAAATTTCATCCACGGGCTGTTCGAAGGATACGATGGGAGGAACGCGAGCGGGGGAACCAATGCAGATGATATACGTTTGGTGAGAACGAAGAACATCGTTATGATTGCGAGTTATTACACTTCTTGGGTTCTTGGAAATATCCAGATGGAGATGTGCTCGAAAGGATCATGAGTGGTGAGAGAAAACGGATGGAAAACAGACCCCATGACTCACTTCGGGGAGGGATATTTTCTACGCTGTTCCACTTCGACCTGATCAAGCCTGTGATGCCGATGATTTCCAGCTCGGTTGGGTATTGAAAAGAACCCGCAATCGCGTAGCGGATAGGAGGCCGGGGTTAACTGAACTGCTATCTGGAAGGTGTATAACGTGGACGATCGCGGAGAATACACGTCCATGGGTTCCTAGTAGGCGCACTGACTCCACGATCATCGACAACTAGGGCAACCAGGAGACAGACGTTTGGCGAACAATTGTTGAACGGTGCGCGATAGCAGTCAGGAGCCCTTGGGCGAGCGGCTAGAACCCGTGAATGCATGCATGGTGAGGCGATGAGGCCCCACAGTCGATAACAGGCGAGCTTACAAGCCAGCAATCGTAGCTGATATCGCGAACAATGGCGTTTGGTGATCACCGCCGGTATGAGAGAAAAGGCAACGACCAGATTGCTCGTTCCCAGAGTCGTTTAGGCCTGGTGAGAACGAGCTTTCGTCTTTCCGGCGCAGCACAAGTCGATCAGAGATGGCGCAGGCTAGAGATTGGATTCAAGTCTGAGCCAGAAGCCGAGGTTATCATTCCCGCCTTTGATACATCGCCTAGCCTGGGTCTCCCGAGAAGTTCATAAGACCCATGGGGAGTGCTGTGATTGGTCTCAAAATAGGACTCGTATTTTCTGATAACAGGTACCAGAACGTTGGTCTTCGTGAAAGCGCGAACAAGCCAGTCCAAAGCGTATCCGAACTGGTAAAACAAGCGAAACCTGTGTGAAAGACCCGTCAATGGGTGTGGATAGCGCCGCATATAGACGCCTGGAGAGATTGGAAAAAATACCTTTGATATCGTCGCAACAAATTGAGTCACCTTGATTCTTGTTGCCCGTAGTCTCCACGGACCCGCTTTGAATAACGGCGGGCACAGCACATCTGGATAGATATCTGGTTCCCGAGTAGGGAGGGACATCTTGATGACACCCACACAAATAGGGTCCACCTACCAGTTGTGCGCATCCAATTCATGAGGATACCGGCGGGCTTCGACTACAGCCTCATCACTAGGGCACATGTATCGCCGCCGATGACTCATAGCGTGCGGAGGAGCGTCGTATTGTCGCATCAAGAACCTGGATGTAAGTCGAGAACCAATGGGATTGCAGGGTTTATAATAGATTGGGTGAAGCCTAACTGTCACCTCAGCCTTCTGGGCACACGGGCAAAGCGGAAGGGGGTGGCAGTATTGACGTCTGGTATGCGAATACCGCAGGGAAAGGGGCTGCACAGGAACCGGGCAACGAAGCCAGCTCGTTTTGCCAGCTCTGTTGAGGCGCAGTGCACTTCCAAGATAACCGCCGTAAGAATGATTCAATATGACGAGGCCTTGAGGATAACGATGAGCGGCGTCAAGCACAAAGTTGCTGTATTAGAACTCAAAACATGTACAGACGTCACTCCTTTTGACTCTATCTGTTCTAAAGCCCCGGCCACAGGAATTTTATCGATAGACGTGATCCGCTGCAAGGGTCAAGTTAGCCAGCTGACCATAGGAACCAACGGGACGAAGAGCCTACCGTGCAAGTTGGCGGCGATCTCAGCCTCGGCACGGTCCCCGTTCGCCAGAAGTTTCTCCTTATTATAGAGAAGCTCTTCGCGGGTCTCGGTGGCGAACTCTTGGTTTTGAGCTAGAAAGCGATAGAAGGTGTGTGCATAAATATAACAGAGGGCCAAGGAACAAGCGAACAACTGACTCTCTACAATTGCATCCACGGGACAGGCTTCCTGGCAGAAGCCACAGTAGATGCACTTGGTCATGTCAATGTCTTGTTATCAAGCTTTAGCATAACGGGGTGAGGTCGTCAAACCACGAGGCTCGCGCACCATATTTAGTGGTTCTTCGAGAGCCATCCATACGGGCTTCACTCTCGATGGTGATGGCTTGAGCCGGGCAAATCGCTTCACAGAGCTTGCAAGCTAGCAGAAAATGAGACTGAGATGTACTGGGATAGCCGGGTAAAGATACACACCGATGCAGCGTTCTTCGCCACTTGGGTACCGTCTTAGAGCGTGTTCACCTCGGAATCGGGGCGAAAGCGGTCCTTTCTCGAAGGGGTACATGATCGTATAGGGCTCCCGGAAGAACTGTTCCATTACAACCCACATTCCTAGGAGTCACCAGAGCATGAGCATCCTTCTCTATGGGCTTTGTATGGATAACGAACCTCGAAGGATCTCGGTGAAGAAGAACAAGTGGACTGCCTTGTCTATGGCACTTGGTCCACCCTTGTACGGGTCAATGTCACCAGCCGCAGCGGCTTCCGCATGCCCTCTCATTCGGTTGACCTTTGTGTCGAGGTCGCTGACGAGTCCATCTCGAGGGATATGTCGAAGAGGCTCCGCACATGCGGGAGTAGTGGTCGATATTGGGCGGCGGGCAATGAGGGCTGTTCTAGGTGCGGATGAGGAGAGAATGATAGTAGAGAATCTTGGGGCCACGCCCATGGGCAGCCATGTCCTTGGAGTGCGCATGTTGGCCTTCGCCGTCGCCAGCAATGGGGAGGAATAAAGTTGAGTTGTGACACGGGAGGCTGAGGGTCACGTCTGTCACACGAACCCACTTTTCAGGGTGAGCCAATCAGAGCCGAAGTAACTCAAAGCAATCGACCACCATGTCCGAGGCCGCCAAATCCAAGACAAAATTGCCTCAGCTTTCAACCGAAGGTGCGCTTGACGCTATATGTACAGGAAATGATGTGGCTCACTGTTGGAGAATTAGCCAGAGCTACAACAGAGGTATAATGCTATGCAAAGCGAATTACAGGCTCTCGCAGGAAAAATTGGTGAATTGGAATCAGAAGCCGATGAACACAGGTGCTCGTTTTCTTATCCCTTCAAGATGTCTTTTTCTGAAACGTCTTAGCCTTGTTCTGACAACGTTAGAAGAGGCGCTAGCTGGAGAGCCAGATCGAAAATGTTTTCGCTTGATTGGTGGCGTTTTGGTTGAGAGAACAGTCAAAGATGTCGTACCTGCTCTTCAAACCAATCGCGATGGAGTACGCGCTTTTTTCGTTTGTCATGATTGATCTCACAGACTTTCTCTGCTCAGATCAACAAGGTGGTCAGCAGCCTGAGTGAGCAGTACAAGACCAAGGAGAAAGAGTTTGATACGTTCAAGAGCGACTACAAAATTCGACCTGTTAGAGCATGAGGAGGACCAACCTTGTATGTTTGTAGATGGACCCTGATAAGATAAGATTGATGCTTTTCGCACATCCACATGGATTTCGATCGTTCCCAAGCACCCAACAGCCAAGAATGTCGGCAAAACTTCTCCATCCCTCTCTTTCTTCAACCACAACCTCGCTGTTGTCTGTAAAACTGCCCGCTGTTCTCGCGAGCCCCTTCGTTCTTTCAAAACCGACATGATCTTCATCACTCTCTTTCTTTTCTCCGTCAACCTCTTCCTCAACGCCGTTACTGCGGCGGCCCTGCCTGTGTCACGTATGGAAATCGCCAGTCGCGCTCCCCGGCAGTCAATTTGGCTGGCTTCCCACAATGCCATTCGTGCAGAACACGGTGCAGCCCCCCTTGAATGGTCCCCGTTTCTCGCTGCGCAAGCTCAGAGATGGGCCAATCAATGTGAATTCAGAAGCACGAACGGTGTGCTGAGTTCAATACGATACGGCGAGAACATTGTCGCCGGAACGGGGAACTTCCCGATCTATGCCGCTGTGGGTCAATTTATCCAGGATGCTTGTAAGTGACTTTGTCAGATTGAGTAGGCTTTCGCTTATTTCTCACTGCGGCAGCTTCCTACAACCCGGAAGATCCTTCCTATTCCCATTTCACGCAAGTGGTTTGGAAGTCGACGACAGAATTAGGATGTGCATCGGCCCAGTGCGACGGTATCTTTGACCCTCAACTGGGAAAGGCAACTCTGCACGTTTGCCTGTACAACCCAGTTGGTAATGTCATTGGGGGCGCCCCGTAAGTCTTCTCGTAACGTTTCCACCCATCGTGAACGCTCATAAAACTCTACTTTCGAAGGACTAATGTACAACCTTGAACTGGTTCTGGTCTTATTTTGTCAATATTGTTACCGATCGCTTGAAGCTATCTTCCGGGTTTCCCACTGGAAGTCTGGACTTCCAGCTCTGACTGGTCACTGTATCCGCGGAACCCGCTTTGCCTTTCACCTGTGATTTTGTGCATACTGCTATCTTGTAGTGCTACTGTTTTGAACAACCTTCATGTTATGCTTCAGCCAATCATACTTTCGATCCCATGCAGCCCCGTTGCCAGGTCACCAGTTACTGGTCTTCTGAGCTTTTCTTGTCCAGAATTGATCCGAGTTCCCCAAAAGTGTTCACTGGCTGTGTGTGTTCGCGAAGTAAGTGACGTCTTCATTTGAGGACATACTCTGACTTCCTCGTGACATACATATACCATGTTCTGCTGCGCATGATGCACATCGATGGACAGTGAGCCTGTGTCATGCTCTCGACTCTGGCTCCTTGGTTACCGGTGAGAACAAACCTAGATGTTCATCATATAACAAGCTCATGCGTGCGATTGTTGCGAAATTTAGCCCTAGATGCTCCCATGCCCGAGTCGAAGCAGACTTCCACTCATCCGAGCTATTGCAAATTCGTGTGAGAGCATACTGAATCCCATATTCATACACATGAAAACCCTCAAAATGGCTGCCCGTATACGTGAAAAAACCTATCAACCCAGTGCGAGTGCGCACAAGGCATACTGATACCCGCCGCCTGCTTCCATTGACATCCATTCTGATTGTTCCCTGAGACGCATCTTTTGTTCCAGAATGATTGCTGCCACTACGATTTCGTCGATGATGCATGCGTCTGGTGTGTCAATGACCAGGACCGGTGGCGAACCGGCTGTAGTATGCATAATGTAGGCGAGTGGTTTGTCGCTGTTCAAAGGGAGAAGCTACCGAACCAGTCGGGATGTAAGTAAATAGACGCCTCAGGTTTGGCACATGGTGTCCGAACTTACCGCCAGGCGAAACCACTCGCTGGATATCCACATACACTCTTCTCCTAGTTTCGTTGACATCGTTGACATCGCGCTGCATGATAATGGTAATCAGGAAGCGAAAGGGAGGCGACAACATCAGAACGAACCGTTGACCGTTCTCCGCGTACTTCGCTCTCGTCTTCCTATCCATTCCCCCTAGCCAACTCCGTACTCTGACTGGCTTTGCGCCACACCGTGATGGAAATAAAACGAGATCTGGTAGTACCACCCGAATGTCGATGCTCGCTATTTCCTCCATTGTATCCGTCCTGCACACCGATGTCTTGCCAGTTTTGGGTGATGTCGAGATAGAGAAGTTCCCGTAGGAGTTATCTGAACACGTTAGCGACGTATTGGTGGCGGAATCTCGGCTGAAGTGGTACGAGAGTGACTGGGGAAGGTAGGCAAGTGTGGTTTCTGAGTCGCATTCGAGGTCGTACATGGTGAAACTGGAAGAACAGAGATGCTTATCGTTTTGGGGAGGGGTGCGGTGCAAACAATTGATTCCGATTAAGGCATTGTACTATATACGATATAGCTTAGGAGGGTTCGAGAACGGTGGATATTCCCTCTAGGAGCATGTCGACATTTTTCTTGGCGGGATTAGAGTGAAGGTTCGGATGGGTTTTTGGTTTCGATGTGATGCGGCTGCGTGCGCAGTTGGGAACGATGCTTGCCCTTGGGCGATATGAATCCGCGCCCCTCCATTGGCACCCTCAGAATGAATGTTAGAGCAGAGTTGTTACTCAGGGTCGTTCGTCTAACCGAGTCTAAACGCCGCACTGGATGATGTATTGCTCGGGTCTTGTTGACATCAGTATGGTCGGTCTCAAACGGCGAAGTCCACAAATTCCAAAAATTCAGGGTGCATAGAATGACTGCCGTAAAATGCGGACAGCCCATAGTTATAATAAGTACAAAACGCGTTTCGTAGGTAAATACAGAAGGTCAAATTCAAAACAAAGGGTCGAAGGATAGGGATCCTGTCCCGCGTTGGAAAGGAAATGGATGTATGTACATTGGATTTGAATTGAAGGACAAACTATATTTACGATTCAGCGCCCTCGGAGGCAGAGGCGAAGGCAACACCGCGGTAGGTGCGCATTTGAGCTTGCATTCTTTCGATTTGGCCAGCGCTGAATTCGTTGAGGCAGGAGTCGAAGGAGTAGTCCATGTAGTTGTCTGTCGTCGTGGTCAGTTAAAGATGCCGGAGGCCATGAAGCATTGGTGTACTCACGGATAGGGTCGGGTCCTTCGACGTTGTTGCAGGTCTTGCGACCGACCGGGCAACCAGAAGCAGGGCTAGCTTCAGCGACGGTATCGGCGACACGGTCCCCAGGCTCCGAGCATCCGCCCTGGAAGGTGTGGTAGAGGCCAACCCAGTGTCCAACTTCATGAGTGAGAGTCTACAAGCAAGGGATGAGCACCGAAAAGATGATCAAGGGAGGCAAATACATACGTGACCAAGGTTGAAGTTGGGGGTTGCACCTCCTGGGACGCTGGAGAAGAGGAAGACGACACCATCATCACTGAGCTCAGCTTCGACATCAGATGGGAAAGTGGCATATCCCAAAAGACCCTGGGCAGAGCCCGATTTGAAACTATTTAGCCGGTGAGCATTGTAGTCGCTGGATAGATGAGGGCAAGCATCTTACCCGACGGTGTAGACATTGAAGTCAGCTGGACCACCGACTCGGAGGGAGTTCTTCATGTCAGTTTGGAGGGACCTATCGAAATCTTGGTTAGGAGCAGCGGCATCGGACTGTAGCAAACGACGGACGAGTATGGGCTGGCTTCGTTGAACCACTCCTCGTTGACAGTTCGCGAAACGTTTACCAAGTTGAAAGTGAGACCCGTCCCAGTGTAGGCCGAGTTCAAGACCGACATTTGCTCTTCGATTTGGGAATCCCTGTGAATGAAGAAAATGAACGGACGGCCATCGAGGGGTGGTCAAAATCGACGCTTACGGAACGTTACCGCCTTCCAGCGTGTCGTCCTTGCTGACGACGTGCCAGTAGACGTTGAGGTCTGAGTTGGAGGCGCCCTCGCTCATTAAGCTGGCCCCAGGCGGGACCATATGGGTTTGGAAGTGCCTTTCGGCAGCTACCAGCTTCTGGTCGCTGATATGAGTACCACAGATTCTGACACAGGTATATCAGTATGAAGCGTGACGCCGATCGAGAAGGAAATCCTTACCTTGGGAAGGTGGAATCAACAGGTCCGGCGAAGGAAGTGACGGCGCCGAAGGCGAAAGCGAGAAGGGCAGAGCTGTACATCGTGAAGAGCAAGGCAGAAACTCAAGGACACGTTGGAAAGTCGAAGAGGGACCTGAGGGGGTGAAGAAATACCTACTCAATCTTCGACATTTATACGGTGAACTGGCTGAAGGAGAGCCGGTGCAGAGTCTAGATGATTTGAGGTCGTCTCACCGAATCCGAAGCCAAGTTTTTGCCATGCATGCGGGGCAGCTTGTCGCTTAACGATACGCAAGTGGCAGATCTACACAAAACGCGACTAAAACGAGGCAGCGATGTCCGATTCGTCATCTGTGCGCCATTGCTAGGTACGAACGGAAAAGGAATGCTCAGTAAAACCACTTCAGCAAAAGCGATGGATGGTGCAACGCCCACCTGATAATGCGCAGGGCAATCTGTTCCAGATGCAACAAGTGTGTATCGCTGACCAGAATCGGTAACTTAAGAGGTCAAACCACATGAGAGAGGCGCACGACCGACCAAGAGCAAAGATATAACGTCGTCACCTGGCCGGAGGCGAGATAGGCATCGCGCTGCATGTAACCATGTGGTCACTGAGTTGGTAGATAGAGTTGGCCTGGGTGTCGTGTGGAAAGAGTTTGCACCGCCCGAAAGGGCTACCTGATATAGCGTTGCGAGTCAGAGAAATGTTACAACTGCTCAAAACGAGTGCACTGACCAGGGCGAGGTGTAATAGTGGGTAACATCATGAGCACAAAGCTTCAAAACGGAATTTAGACAGGCGAGCAGTGAGAGCCTATCAAGCCATCACTCAATCCTTGGTGCGAGTGTGACGATACAGCGAGTACCACGATGCGGATATGTGATCGACATTGCTGACATCCAAGGATACGCTGGACTGCATACTGCTTTAGTCGAGACCGGGGATCAAGGACGTGACGTTGAAGAGCAAAAGCATGTGTTTTTGGTGTCGCTTGACTCCTGGCACTGGGACAGCGATAGTGTGGAGTACCAGCCGCGCCGCGAAAGGTGGTAATCGCTACAACCCATACAGATTGCGTAACCCTTGGAGCAAAATCAACGATTGTCCGCGGTGAAAATTCAAGAACGCGCACCGTGGCTTCGGACACTATCGGCCTTCAGAAGTAAGTCTAAGCGATGCGTCTTTGTACTTCGCCACCGTCTAGCAAACCGTTGAAGTTGGAGGGGCAATAATCAGTCAAGGCGGGAGGGTCGCAAAGCAGAGAAAAACTCACAGCAAAGAAGCAGAGCCCTATAAGTGTTGCAAAGGTGTCAGGACAACTGGCAAGGTGTCAATGATAGGAAATTCGACATTTCGGCTTGTCATCAGCCCAGATTGACGATCTTGTGCTTCGCCCATGCTCACCGACGCTCTGCCTCGTGCAGAAGATAATTGTACCTGAAGTTCAACCAATAGTCAGCCCCCACAAGGGTTTTTCGGTAGCTGGACCAGTAAAAATGAACTAGTTTGCGGGCAGTGGCATCTAAATCTCGATGATGCTTAGGGAACAAGGGCTGAAACTGGCAACATCACCATGTGAACTTTCGTGAACGGCAACTATGTGTCTCAAGTTCATCGTGCCAGTAAGGTACTGTTCTTATCAGCATGTGCAATGCAAAGATGTTGCGCACTAGAGGGAAAGGATCTCGGCAACTTCTAAAGGAAATTCCAGGCTTGAAGTTGGAAAGACGCATCCATTGTTCAGGATCGATCATACACTGAGGTCTTATCATTACACCGTATTAGGCTGGCCATACGTTAGATTGCCATAAATTGCTAGGCATCTTCGCGATCAAAGAGCTAGGAGGCGTGCGCTGACTGTCATAAAGATTTAGGGTAGCATTGTGGACATCCAGTTGGGGCTATCGTTGGTTTGCACGGGCGAGTTGAAGCCGAGTTGAGCTGGCCGTTCGATGGCCTGGCGCGTTGGGTTTGCAGCAAAAACCTGAGAGCGAGGCTGCTTGGGGGAGAAAATTGACAGCACGGGATCCGTCTGAGTCCCAGGAATCTGGCCCGCGTTGTCAAAGGAAGAGCTAGGTCCAAGTCCAGAAGCAATAAACCCTCGGCTTTGATGGGCAGGAGGATAAGGAAGCACCGACGTATCAGCTGAGAGCGAGTCCGAGGCAGAAACTGAATACAACTGTGGCACAGAAGAGTTACTTGCGAAGCTATAGGCGTTCGAAGGCTGAGGGTAGGCTCCTACTGAGCCTTGGCGAGACCTAGGAAGCCAAGGAGTTGGATCCACACCAGTACCAGAGTCAAAGGGAACTTGAGGACCGCCAAAAAGAGATGATTCCATAGACGACTGGGAAGTATCTCCAGTGACAGGAAGGGCTGAGATAGAATTGTTGACATTTGCGGAGGCGAGCGTAGGGTTACAGGGAGTCGTGCTCTTTGGCAGAGCAGCCAGCGTAACACTGTCTTGAGCACCCATAGTGTAGGCCCGAAGGATAACCTCTTTCAATTGATCTGCGTTCAACTGGAAAGATTTGGATCCAGCAAGTGATCCTTTGGTGGGGCTAGGCATCGTGTGGCCTGCGCCATCGTTCAAGAGAGTCAGAAGATGTTCTTGGGATGCGTCTACGTCCTGGGCCTTTGCTGCTCGAGTGGCTGAGTTGGGAGTCTTCGGAGCATGGCGTGCTTCTACAGGCTTTACATCTGATCCTTTAAGAGGTGGGCAGCGGCGAGAGGTACGTGGACTCCCTGGCGAGGCGACGCCTTGGTCTGGGGGATGCCTAAGACTGGTGCAAGACGAACCGCGTTTCCTTCCCTGTTCTTGACGTTTAGCGCGATCCTTAGAAGACGTTGCCCCAGAGGATTTGGCTTCTGTGCCCGAAAGAGCCCAGTTGGGACGTTCGGGGGTGTGAGGTTGGGCGGGGGTCTTACGGACATTCTGCGGTGAGTTCGCCTTTGCGAGCGGTTGCTGGAGGATCGCCATAGCAAGTTCCGGATATCTTGCAGCGAGCTATATGAGAGAGTTATAAAGAAAACTGAGTAGGGGACGGGGTTCATGGATGACATACGTTCGTGGCATCAGCATAAGTATTAGCGACTGGGAGGTTCGGGGAATCGACCATCATTGGTTGACAGTCAGACGTTTCGCCGGGCGTCGGGGGACCAGAAGACATGGAAGACGTTCCCGAGCCAGTTTCACTGAGGTTAGGTGTGGAAAGAGAAGCGCCATGAAGGTGTTGTCCATAGCCAAAAGACTGCATTGGAGCCAAGAAACTGTTTCCCGCCGAGAGCGAAAACGCGTTGTGCGGGGCAGAGTTGAGGAAATTGTCGGTAAGGACCGTAGAGCTGATCTGCACACTGTCTAAGCGGCAGCACGAGCGAGGCGACGGTGGTAGACTGACCTTGCTGGGAATTTGTGTTTGCATAGCCTGGTTCATCGTGAAATACGCGTCGCGGTCGTTCGCCATCTTGAGCTCGCCGTCTGAGAAGTTACAGAGGGATGGCGTCGATGGTTGTGGTAATGAGAGAAGGGTGTCGCCCCGCCCAACGTCATATTTTAAAGGGCAAGTGGCTGACGAACAAACAAAACCAAGCGCGTCGTCGGGGTTTACTTATCTGATAAGATTTTGACATTCCGCATCATTGATTGAAACACCAACAACCGCGACCTAGGCTGCGCCTTCCACATCTTTTTCTCTTCTTTCCTTCCTCTCACTCATTTCGAAAATATGGACGGTGAAGCCTCTAGCTACCAGGCAGACCCTTCACCTATCTTCGACAGTCTCGACATTGACCTGGTTGTCAAGGTCCTGGCTCACACCGCTTTCAGTGAGTTATCTTCCGAGTAAGCTGGCGCGCGAACTAGGTTACTAAAACTACCTAGGTCCGTTCTTTACCTTCTTCGTTCCTCTATTCTATCTTTTCCTCGGCGCAAGCGTCAAGGACAGTGTGGTCTGGCTGTCTGGACTCTATTGCTTGAGCGTATCGGCGTTCTGTAAGTTTGCGCGCAGTGAAAAACAAAGGACACGTCGTTCAGCTAAACTATGTTTTAGGGTTCTTCAAATGGTATTCTAGACTCTACCGAAACCAAGGAAGCTTGCTCTTTGGTCCCGGACGTTTCGATTGGGGCGAGCAAATTGTTGTAATAACGGGAGGTGCGTTCTTCTGCTTTAGTGTGTGTCGTATTGTCTTTGACAGATTCCTACAGGTGCTTCTGGAATTGGAGAACTCCTCGCAAACACCCTCGCTGTTCGCAATGTTACTGTTGTTGTCCTGGATGTCAATCCTATCGTCACTGAAAATTGCAAGCCCGCTTTTCCCTTCTAGCCATTCTCGAAGCTAATGGATACGCCAACGACAGATAATATAACTTACTATAAATGTGATGTGTCAAAATGGGAGGAAGTTGAGGCTGTTTCCAAGACGATCATTGAAGAGGTTCGTAGTTTCCGCACAACTCGGACACGTATTCACGTCTTTTTAGGTTGGCCAACCGACCGTTTTAATCAACAATGCTGGTGTGGTTCAGGGTAAACTCATACTCGATCTGTCCCCGAAAGATATCAGACAGTGAGGAGGCTTCTTGGGCGGTCATATGAAACCACTGACCATTTTTTGCCATCAGAACGTTTGACGTTAATACGCTCGCTCATTTCTGGACTCTCAAAGCCTTCCTGCCTGGAATGATTGAAGCTAAGACTGGACACATTGTACGTATCTTCGTTGTCCCGAAAGTGAACCTAAATTCTCAGACCGCCATCTAGGTCACGATGTCTTCTGTGATGGGTATTGTAGGTTCAGCTCAGATGTGTGAGTCTTCTTCCCTCTGTTGCAATCCATTATCTCAAACCCTGTCCCACCTTCAGCCGATTACTGTGCTTCGAAGGCAGCCCTTACCCTGCTTCATGAGTCTCTTCGATATGAATTGGATAAGAGGCGCGTCTGTCTCATGGGCAATCAATAATGCCTTCTTAACTTTCTTACAGGTACAACTGCCCTAAAATCCGAACAACCCTCGTTACACCAGGACACGTATTCACTCCCCTCTTCTCAACCACTAAGCTCCCTTCCTGGCCCCTCTTCAAGTTCCTCGCGCCGTCCCTTCACCCAATCACAGTCGTCAAAGCCGTCATCGCTGCCTTGGATGAGCAACACTCGCGTACTCTCATGATACCATTCTACACTCAATTCGCACCATACATGAAGATCGCGCCTAGCTTTGTCCGTGATTTCTTCCAGTGGTTGTCCGGTGCCGATTACGCCATGAGGGATTTTATCAAAGTGAGTGGTCGAAGACCTGACGAAGGCCCCCTTGATCCTCAAGCCTTGCAATCTGCTCTGGGATCAAAGAAACAAGAATAGTTAATTCAGCCGAGACTATCTACATCTGTGTTCATCTATCAACCTGCTAAGTACCATGGATGTGTCGTATAGCGAAACTTTCTGAATCTAATGTTGTGCCCGTGATCACTAAGGTTTCTAGAAGTCGAATGAGGATTACCCTTGGGATTGACGATAAGCTACCCTTTCCCCCCTCACCGTCTGGGTTCTAGATAGAGCTCGATAGGTAACAGATGATCAAGGCTGTGGTGGGACTGGGGACAGAGGTTGGAGTTCGAGTTGCAGTCCAGTCATCGTATTACAACTCACAAACATTGTACTTCCAGCCAGCACTTTGCTTTACCGGTTCTCGCACTGATGCAATTTGATCAGGTTCCCAATTGGCCTTCGTTTCGTTCTGCTTTACGCGACGACCTTGCTATCAAGCCTTCTGCTCATCGTGCTATACATTCTACAACGCGCTCGACTCGACGGATGGATGGGTGAGTCAGAATCGGAACAGATAGTCAAAGCCAAAGCCCTTGGCAATGGCTAAGTCTGCACTCATCGCAAGTCATCGGTCCATGACTACTAGTGACTCTCCCCCAATCAATAATCAATCTGAAATCAGTTCGCCAGCATTTTCTAATTTCCAATCCATCTTCTATCTCTCGCTTATTACTGTCCCTGTGGCACCGAACGGCCTTCACGGAGCCGCATCGCGCCTCCGTCAATCCCACATCTCGCTAAATATTTAATTTCCTCTCATTATCTCGGCAGGACCGAAAAAGCCACAGAAAATCTCGCGATAATGACGATCATCGATCACCTCCGTAGAAAATGAAAACGTCGTAATGTCACTATACTTAGCACAATACAAGGGTACACCGATACGAGAGAGATACCAGTACATGAATCCTTGGATACAACATGGGGGGGAGGGTGGGTTGGTGGTGATACGGTGGTGGTGGTATGTAGAAATAGCACGAAGCGGACGCGAGCAGAACCAAGCGGGTGATCGCCTAGAGAATAATCGACAGTGGGTATCTATCTGATGGAGGGTCGATGAAAATAGAGAAAAAGCTTGCGAAACATGTGTATGTAAAATTACAATGCAGATAATTCGAAAGAGAAAAGGGTTGGAGGGGGTATTTGTCCAAAAGCCTTGATGATGCATGCATGATAATAGAGAGCGTTGACGGGAGAGAGAGAATAGATACCGATGCCATGAAGATATGTACATATGGATATGAGGGGGATCGCGAAAGAAGAGGAGGGATGAGTAGCATAATCGTACATCACTGGTTTTGGAAAGGGACGGAAGGGGAGAGAAGAAAGAAGGGCGTGCGTGGGCATTCTTGTGTGGGGAAACTCCCATGTGTAGAGACGAATCCTACCGGTGTTGTAAGTGGAAGTGGGAAAGCACAAGAGGTGTAGGGGAAGAGTTCGAAGTGGAAGCTTGTACGGTGTTCAAACAAACTTGCCGAGAAGTGTTTGGATTGAGAACGAGGTTTGCCGCGACGAGGGGACGTGTGAGCGATTCGTGCTTTTTGTCCTATCCGACGTTGGGGAAAGGGCATATCGTCGGCGATAACACAGCTGAGCGTTGGCGTTGTCTTTCTATGTATAAGTCGATGGGGAGATATTATAACGCGGAGGGTGTTTGCAGTGAATCATTCCCTCCGTGGGCGAGGAAAGTTCCAGTACGAACACCCCGTAGAAGGTCTTCGCGGCCGAGTAAAGTTTTCATGCGTAGTAAGGGAGGAATGCTCGGAGGAAAGCAGGTCGCGCCTATCGCAAGCGGCGCATTTTCTTGAGCATATCTGCTTCTAACAGGCACGCAATAGACTCTGAGCCCGCAGAGCATGGCGTTTATCAACCTGTGTGTGAGAGAAAACACAAAATGACATCATGTCAATGGACATCTAGGTCTTTCACGGACGAAAATAACGTTACCAGTAAGTTCGCCGTCTTGAATGTCGAGCTGTACATATGATTGATGTTGTTTTCCTCAAGAACCCTTGAGAAGCGATTCACAAGGCCATGTTTGTCTATTAAATCCGAAAAAGATGAGCCTCGAAGGAAAAAAGCGTGAGGGGACTGTTCGCGCACCTAAGCCGAAACGGCGGAGGTCAATCTGAAGGCACTTGTGGGTAACAGTCTGAGAGTCCCAGTCTCCTTGGTCCGATTCGGCATTATCGCTCAAGCCGTCGAACTCGCCGCTACATATGACCATATGTCGTTCCTGAGGTGGGAAAAGCGTGGCGAGAAGGGAAACGTCCAACGTCAGTGATGAACCCTCTGATGTTCTTGTGAAGCTGAAGAAGGACACCCTGGAACTATTTTCAACTTGGGTAAGGGAATGCGAGAGTTGATACAGGTCTAGCGGTGCAGAGGGGACAGCATGTTTTGATGCGGATTTCAGAGGTGAAGAAGCGATATTTGGAAGGTCTGTAAAAGACCTAGATGCCGAGGTCAAAGAATCCATGGAGTAACTCCCATTTCTCGGCGAATGCGAGAAGTATCCCTCTTCGTCACTAGATGACGTGGAGTTGGATGATAGAGGAGAATCCAGGGAGATTGGAGAAAGGGAGCTGTACGGAGCCCCAAAGAGAGTTGAATACTGGCTAGACTTGGTGGCAGCGGGTGACGAGGGTTTGGAACATGGACAGATAAGATCTGGAAAAGCGACCAATTTGACGATCTTGAGGCTCCATAGGTCTACACAGCTATCGGAGAGGCCTACGCAGGCGAGGTCCGGGTGCAGGATATCTATATCAACGTTGGTTGGCGAATGAGACTTCTGTCGGACAAACGGAGGCTTCGGTCTTTCGGAAGAGCTGGTAATTTTAGGCGAGCTCATAGCCGACATGTCTGCTGAGCTTCTAGATTTTGTTAGCACGGTTGTGGTGGACATATCGAGCATGCCAGGGACGTCGTCGGGATTTTGAGGGAACGACCAAGGATCCTGGTCTGCAGAATACAAGTCGAACCCGGCTTTTGCAAGGAGAGCCATGACCTCGTTTAGTCGTGACTCTTTGACCTAAGCACAGACAGACGGAAGGGGATTAATAATTCAAGCATGGACGCGACTATTTGTGGTGGATTACGTACGAATATAAAGTCGCTCATATATGAAGATTGATACATGATAGATATGCCGGCTGCAGCCAGTGGTGCAGAGAGCTCGTGTACTCTGGCCCCCGCATTTTCTATGGGCATCAACAGTGAGTTTGTGCGCATATAGTCACCGAAAGCAGCGTACGCACCTAGTCCGTCACTATGCGAATCTATCTGCAGCACATTCCATCGCTCGTAGGACATTTCAAGGGGCTCCACGGGGTGGGAGGAGGAGCGCTTCCTACTGGCACTCGAGCCCGACCGCGAGCGTTGCCGCTGTCTGTCGTGGCGAGCAAGGTACTCAAAGTCCTTGAGGAGATGGCGTTCTGCGAAGAGACTGAGCTCGATCTCATTGCAGGTGATGTTGAGGAAGGCGGGCTTGTCCTGGAGGATGAGCCTGATGACGGGGTTTGAGAGCTGGGGGAGTCGCGAGCGGGGGATGTGGACGAGGGAGAGAGAGACGGGGAGCAGGGAAATGGTACATTGTGACTGATTTTGGAAGAGGTCCATGGGCAGGATGGGCGACGGGAGAGCGAGGCCATATTTTATATATATGGAAGAATATAATTCAAATTATAATAGACTTAGCAGGTGTTATTGGCCAGCCGATCTCTGATTCTCAATTTCTTCAATCTCCGATCCCCTCAGCCACGGCCCGATTGGTGCAAATTTCCGCATCATTCTGCGACATTCCTTTCTCGGCATCCCCCTGTCTTCGATCTCACACCCCTTTCCCCCAGAATTACTTCCAACTTTCTGCGTGTCGGCTGTCGATGCACCGGAGAAATACGATCAGTCGCTACTCTGGTCTTCGGCCGTCTGGGGGACGCCAAACTCATCCACGCTCTGTTCTTCATGTGTCCTCTTTCACCTCTTATGGGAGCCATGAAAGATGGCCACCCATCGCGCAACACAGAAGCCTTGCCTTGACTGATGCTGACCCCAGGGATACACGTAAAGCAGCAACATGTGTCCCTGCTTCAGAAGAGTGCATACCCAGCCATTCTGTCGACTTCCTTCTCTCTTCCGCGAACAAATGACGTTTGCGGCGTTTGGACACTCTAGGTTCGAACTCAACGCATTACCGAAGACCTGGGCCTCTCAACCGTTGGTACAAATATAGCCTATGATTTCGTTTCCAGATCGTGCCTCACCTCCATTCGACGGCTCTGTCACCTCCTCGAGTCCAGGTGGCACAGGAGCACACCGACCGCTCCCTTCGACCGTCGCCTTTTCTCCTTTGGCTTTCGCCCAGAAGCTCCAGAAGCCGAGCGTCCAACTCTTTTTGTCACATTAGACTACCCCTCAAGCATTGCGGAGACGAAATTCGACGCGTTAGCACGAATTTACCTTGATCACAGGTACAATTCATCCCCACCTTGTTCTTCGAAATCCCCACCGTAGCGCCGCCTTCTGAATTCCGAGCTGTTCCGTGCGTTCCCATCCTTTGTGCTAGTTTATGACTCACATCTTATCAGGATACGGTGTCTCAAGGAAGTTGGGCATGAGACGTAGCTTTTGACTCATGGGAATAACTTTCAATCTATAGTTTAGGCCGGCCTGGGTACCCTCAAAAGTCTCCCTCGCCCTGCTTAAACCACCAACGTTCCACCATGCTTCTCAAATACATGAAGCTCACCCCTGAATGCCTTCATTCAGACTTCAAAGCTTCGACGACCAGCGTCCATAAGAACATGACTCCGAAGTCTGACTTTCAAGTTTCCGTCCGCGATGAATAACCTATGCGTCCAGAGGAATCATCCAGGATTGGTTTGAGATACGTCCCAGTAATCGCTGACTCTAACGGATGGATCATCATTTTTCTTTCCCTTTTCAGCTACCCTTCTACGAGCACCGTCGCCCTGTGATGCCGCCCTTACCACTACGCAATACACCTCTGCCATCGAATCGCAATCACCCATCAGTGCATCTCACCCCATAAGACCAGAAGACTACTACCGACCGAACCATTTAATCAGCTATAAAGTAGCGTAGACTCCTCGGCCCCTCATCGCGTAAGTGAATAAATACCTTCCACCAGCCGTTTATACACTCCGAGATCCCTCCAACAATAATCAGAAGACTTCGGAACCACGCTGCATCCCCCAAATCATCCCGCGGAGGTAAAAACAAAACCATGACATCCCCATTTACCATCGCGTAGATTTCAGAAGGTGGGGAGAGGAAGATATCGATCACCTGGGCAGCATCATTGCAAGGGCCTCAGATTTCTATTTCCTTCCTAATCGACGCGACCCTGTCTACTCCTTAGCGATATCTCACTGAGGCCTTGGGAGCTGAACACAACCGTCAAGGTATTACAGCATCTTCCATAGAATCTAATTCCGCAATAGTCATTCCATAATCGACTATACAAATCTTATGGGAACCCATTCCGATCGCATGAAAAGCGGGATGACATCATGATACTATCAAGGTTCGAGGAAGTCTACCTATTATAATCGAGTCATACGAACGTGAATCATAGGCACCTGCATGGATGCTCTAGCTGTCAGCTTGCAACAACACTGGAAGCCGAATGGCGGATAATCACCTCGGCAGCATGATGACTATGGTGGGTTGAGTGCCAGCGAGCCGAGAAAACGAGCGTCCTAAGATAACGGAGGTAGGAGGAGTAGAGTACATCGAGAATTACACTTGCTACAGACATTGAGTGCGTGTCATGGAGTGGGAGAGACGTGCGACGCCGTTGGGGCCCACAGAAAGGGAGAAGATAAAGACAACATCGTCCATCCGTCATGTCTACAGCCCATGGAGATACAACGGAATACAAACAGTGAATGCGTGGAATAATATTAGAATGAGGGAGTCAATGAAGGAAATAGGGAAGGGGAATACATAAATAGTGACATCCGAATCCAAGGGAAACTGTGGAGTAACGCTATCGGACTGGAGTCGGTCTCGTTGATCTGCGAACAGGAAGAGGCCGCAGTGGTTTGACACGACCCCGGGCTTTAGTCTTTGCATGAGCAGATTGCAATGACGGCGGAGGGGGTTGCGTTGAAGGACCTGTTTCATCAGAATCGCGCCGTGGACGCGAGCGAGGTCGTGAAACATTTGAGACAACGGACGGCGGCGCGGGGCGTTTCCTGAAATGATAACGGGGTGGACTCGGAGCGGATTCGGATACATGCTGTGGTGTCGGGAATACAAGCGTTGGTGGTATGGACGTCGATGCGGAGGCATGTGGTGGGGTATGCATGGAATCGATAAACGGATCATCAGGTGTGTGCGTGGTCGGGATTGAACGGAGAGAACCTGGAGGGGATGAAAGAGGAGAAGAGAAGTTGGATCCAACTTCTGTGGGCACACGCGACGGTTGGCGTTGTGATTTCAATTGCGACAGAGAAGGAGCATGTGTGTCTATCGGTATTTGCGAAGGAGGCATCTGTGCCTGTGACTGAGATGATTCGTCCAAATCGGAAAAGCCAAGATCGGCATATGACAATAATTCTGGTTCTTGTATCTGAGAGTGAGCATCAAGCTGCGAAGCAGGCCTTGCGCTAGTATCTTGGATATCCCATTGGAGAGACCCATTAGGCGTAACAGTGGGTGTTCGGACGTATGGCTCTGATTCTTGTGATTCGGCCTGGTATGAAAGTGGCGGTTGAGAGCTAGATGGAGTCGAGAAGTCGCTTTGCTGCGACGAGCCAAAGCAGTCAAGTGACAACCCCGTACGCGACGATTGTCCCCCTATATTTCCCAATGCTGGCTGACGGACATGGCGAGTAAAGTATGGCACACGTCGGAGATTTGACGGCTGACTCGAAGGAATATCCGGGTCGGTTGGTTGACGATGAGGCTGGATTTGTCTCGGAACGTAGGCACGTATTGGGGGGAGGGTGCTCTCATAAGCGAAGTCTCTGACTTTGATACCCAGGTTCGCGAGCTCTTCGGGGGTTGGTTGATCGGATTTTGGCGCTTGTCGCCGTATGGGTCTTGCTGGAGTCAGAGGTGGCAGCTGCGATTGGGACGTGGATGCCTTTTGCATCGCAGGCACATGAGCACGCATACAGCACGAAGAAGTCTCAGTTGGACTCACAATCTGGCTGGACGATGGGTCCATAATTCGTGGTTATGTACAAGGTGAATGAAAGACAATATGGTACAAAGGGGACGTTGTCGTCGTCGTCTCCCGCGGTGAGCTCGATGCGCTGGGGGCTGCGGGGGATGGTGGTGGTAGAGAACGAAGAGGTCAAATGAACATGGCGCAAATTCAAGTGCGTGCGATGTGGAAAGTCACAGTTGTTTTGACTCCGACGCTCATTGTCATAAACAAACCACGTGCTTATCTCCGCGTCGCTGCCATCGCTTAGGCGCTCGTACAACTTCACTAGCGTTGAGCGGGTGAGTTCAGAACTTCCTCTCTTTAGCTCAAACTCTCACCATCCCCGTCGCCGCGCTACCATTCAGAAGCTTACTTGCCTCAGTAATGCTTCAGAGAGCCTGGAGGCCCATCGCTGCCACTGGTCTACTCGGCGCATCAGGCTACGCGTTTTATGCGTATCGCTATTCTAGGAACCAGACTTTTGAACTCCCCGTCAAATCCAAGGGGGAAGACGGAAAAACCGTCGTTTCAACCAAGTCATTCCCTCTTATACCCATGACTGACGTAGACTCGCGAATACGCCAGCATGCGACGTCGGAATCGCGTCCAAGGCCCGGTGGCATCATATGGAAGCACACTACCGCGGCGTTGGCATCGAACGATCCTATAGAGGACGCAAATGCTTCTCAACTAATAACTAGGGATCCAGAAGACCCGTCGGCTCCAGGGGACTGGCTATTCTTCGCGGTGATGGATGGCCATGGTGGCTTCAATACGTCCCAGTTACTATCCCGTATTCTTATCAACGCCGTCTCATTGGAACTTTCGTCACTTATCAGAAAGCCTATTGCTCCCTCTGAACCCGGATACTTTAGCCGTCTACTGCCATCACGCACTTCTGCAGTTCCCACTCCAATCTCCACGCCCTCCGACGCTGACCCTCAGGCCGTGTCGACGGTTATTCAGACTGCTTTTACAAAACTCGATAATGAACTAGTTAATGCTCCCCTAAGAGTCCTGGCAAACAACATGAGCACTGAGGCATGGAAGACCAAAGCTATTCCTGACCTCAGTCAGCACCCACTCGCTTTGCAAACGATGCTCCCTGCGGTCTCAGGTATATAAATAAATTTCTCGCCCAGACCGAAACTCTGATGGAAAATTTATACAGGCAGCTGTGCTCTCTTGGCCTTGTTTGACACTGCACACAAGAATCTATATGTCGCATGCACTGGTGATAGCAGAGCTGTCGCTGGCGTCTGGGAGTCCAGCGAAGGTGACAAAGGCTCATGGCGCGTGGAAGTGCTCAGCGAGGACCAAACCGGCCGAAACCCCTCTGAAAAGCAAAGGTATACTCCTCATACCCTCCCTCACGTCACAAGACCCTCACACTTGTGTTACAGAGTTAACGGCGAACATCCAGGCGAAGACGTTATTCGTGAAGGTCGAATCCTCGGGGGACTCGAACCTTCCCGTGCTTTTGGCGATGCTCGGTACAAATGGCCCCGAGCAGTCCAGGAAACGTCTGTCACCCATTTTCCTTCTCCATTACAAGCACCACTAACACACTATTATCAGTTTGAACGAGGCTTTCCTCGCAGGCAACGGAAGGTCAATGCGACCACCACCATCATCATTCAAAACCCCACCCTACGTTACGGCACAGCCAGTTGTCACACATCGAAAACTTTCCTTCTTACCTCTCGATGCATCTCAATCTCCATCTCAATCGAAATCACCCGCTCTTCGTTTCCTAGTATTGGCGACGGATGGTCTTTGGGACCAACTCTCTAACGAAGATGTCGTCAAACTCGTTGGTGGTCACTTGCAAGGGTTGAAGGGCAACGTCTCCAAGTCGGACCTCGACGCTGCTGTCCCCACGTCTACGGGCTCTCTTGGCGTCGACGGGAAGAACAAGATGCGGGCGAAAGATGAGGGTACATGGGCTTTCCACGATGAGAATCTCAGCGCACATCTGATTCGAAACGCTTTCGGTGGTGGTGATGAACCCAAACTGCGTCGGCTCCTCAGTATCCCTGCACCTTATTCCCGAAGGTACCGAGACGATGTCACAGTTACAGTTGTTTGGTGGGAAGAGGGACAAGAGGAGAATGCACGGACTGCGTCCCTCGCAACAGATAGCGTTAAAGCAAAGCTTTGAAGATTCGTTTCTCTAGCATGCCCGATAAATTCGTAATAATGTTATCACTACTATCATTTTACAGTTTTTATTCACCTCCTTGTCGAGCAGAGAAGCTCTTGGGAATCTATCGAGCACTTCGAAATCAATACCGATGAGTGAAAGCATTACAAAATTAACAAGTCCATTGGTCCGGAGTGGGCGAAAAAATCAAAGTCCCCTTGGTCGGCCCCTTGACCTTGACTTGCCATACGTCTGTTGGTTCGGTTTGTGCATACGACCATATGGATCCAGACCACGGGTAGTGAGAGGTATCTTTGTAGTCGCGTACTTCTTTGCATCACTTGGAGTTGTTTCGCCAGCGGTATCAGGGGATTTTCGTTTCTTCTTATTCGAACCGCCAGTGCTCGCATAAAAATTGGCAGGTGGGATGGGATTCGACGGTTTTTGGGGTAGTGGTGAAGAACGCGCATGATGCGGAGGTGAGGATGGCGGAGGCGGAGGAGAAGAGCGGGGAGGTTCGTTGGAAGTCGATCCACCACTATCTGAGCCATAACCAACGAGACCAGGGAGACTGTTGGATTTAGATGCAGCCTCGATTTTCTGTTTAATCTTTGCAGCTTGAGGGTCGACGTTCGTTGTAGGCGACAGGGGAGTGGACGAGTCGACTCCGTTTGCCAGAGAAGAAGGCAAAACTGGACCAATGAATGGCTTGTCAAGTTTGGTGCCCGTGTCTTCATCGTCATATGACATCTCAACATCGCGAGCGGGCTCAGAGTCAGCCTTACGCTTCTTCATTGAAGCGACTACGCTCTTGGGAGTCATGAGAGTCGAAGAACCGAGGGTAGCCTCTAGCCCTTCGCCTTTGTTCCGCATGTAGAACAGCATGTATGCGTTCTTCAGTCCCAAAGGCAGCTTCGCGGTAGCAGAGACCGACTCGTCGTTCATCTCGTACCAACGGTTGTTTTGACTCTTAACGTAGGCATAATAATGGCCAGAGTTGGGTCCGCCGCCAGCGTGACATACCACCCCGTAGAGTGAGTACGTCGGACCGTATTTATCTTCGCTCATGACTGACTGGATGGAGACTTGTTCGTCGTAAGCAACATGGTGTCCAATTTTACGTCCGAGCGGCGAGAACCGTTTGAGATGCACCGTCAACACATGGGGTGCTTCATGTATGGTGAAGCGCTTCTGAGCATTGACGGGCCGCTTGCACCTGAAAGATGCCGTGTTGGTGGGGAGTGCGGATTCAATGGAACAGGCTTACTTTTCGCATTTGTACTTGTCGGCTCCTTTGAGATAATCGACTGCCACAAACTTGCGGAAAGCTTCTTTGAGGGAATTGATGTTGTGGATATCCAAGCTCAAGTCCAGAATGCTATCAAAAGTGTCGCTGTTGTGATGGCAAGACTCGCATGTAACGCGTGAACGCAGCCTTCCTCCAAAAATCTTGTGCACCCAAGACGTCTCAGCAATCTTCGGATCCGGTTTTCTGGGCGCGAAGGTTAGACGAACACGCGTCAGGGCGACAACAGAAGGTCACTCACGCAGGTAAACCAGCCAAACACGTCTTCTGAAAGGCGTCTATTGCATACCGAAGAAATTCGTGAGAATCCTCTTGCCTTCCTTTGCGCATGTGCTTTGCTATCTCTGTAATGAAGATGTGGGCATACACCGAGCAGCGAAGGGGCGCATATACGAACGTTTTAGGTGGCCGCCAATCTCTTGAGGCATAAACGATCCCTTGCCGAGGTGCGATCTAAGCGCCACAGTGCGAAACGCACAAGTCATGCAAAAATCTTTGATAGGACCTGATCACGATATATGAAACCAGCCCACAAAGACATAGTGAAGTGTAACTCACAACCATCCGCCTTATGGCTCACAGCGACGCGAAGCAATGGTGGTGTATGCAGTAGGATTTGAAGAGCGCTGTTGAGAAAGCAAGAATTTCCCGAGTTGTGCAAGCCTTTGCCAACCACATAGCCTTGAGGCCATACCGAGTCGATTGGATACGGGTGGAGTGATACAGAGGCGCGTTTACCCGGACGCGAAGGCTGTGTGGGGGATGTGGGGGATGTGGAGGCCGGTTTCGGGGATTTTGGACGCTGTGGCTTGATCAGCGAAAAACACGTCTACCAATCCAAGTACAACGTACATCAGCCTTGGAAGCTTTAATCCCATTCAGCGTAACCGTAGCTGGGGCGGTGGCTGGTGCATTTATGGGCTCGTACTTGCCTTCTGGTACTGCCAAAGCTCCAGAAGACGAACCCTCAACGAATTCGATGGCTGGTGGCAGCAACTTGTTGAAGGCCTCAAGATCCTTTGAAGGCCTGTACTTGATGTCCTCAGAGTCCAGCTTTGGAGAAAACTGGGGCGCGGCTGGATAGAGTGGGTTCGCCAGCATTCCAGTGGGATGAGGGCGACGACGAGGGGAGGAATAACTGTCAGAACACCAGCGTCGACGACAGGGGACTCGAAATGGGCGTCTAAGCGAAAGGAGCGGGGAAGATATGGCGATTGCGTTGGAGGCGAGGTTGGACGGAAGTTGGGTGGTGCTCAATTGTGGGCTAAGCGCCCATCCATGAAAAATTCCGACATTGACACCGACGATGTCACACTTATGCTTACGCGAAGGCCACTCTACTCAGGCATCAGTGGGTATGATTGGATTAAGGAAACAAAATCAGGAGTATTGATACAGTGGGTTAATAAATATGGAACGAATGAGGTATGTAAGGGAACGTCCGGTTGCTACAGAGGGGTTGCAAAAAAGCCAATGCGAGAGAGACACAAAGAGAAACGAAGAACGAAGAACGAAACAACGCGTGAATTTCACGTTATATACCAGAGTAAGGAGGAGGCGCGGGCATCAGGTCACCTTGTAGCCATGTATCGTCGTTGGAAAAGGTATCCGCGTTAGGGGATGTTTGGAAGAACTCTTGGAACAGGACCTTCCCGATTTGTGCGCCACCATTCAGTTTGAAATCAGGCAGTGTGCCATCAGCGAGGGAGATGGGAGTGGCGAGCAGTGAAGCTGCTGATGGGGGTGTGGAGGTCGGCGTGGAAGAGGTTGATGACGATAGCGAGGGCGTGGCAGGATACGACGGTTGGAAGCTATAGTATGGTGGTGTGACTGCACGGTACGTGTTGTTCGCAGAGGTAGGCGCTGAGACAGGGGGGTACGGAGCGTATTGTTGCGAAGGGGGTGTGACCGGACGGTACATGTCGCTTGCAGAGCTGGACGCGTGCATGGCGGGAAGGGGGGCGTATTGCTCAGCCGGCGTGGCATAGCCAGAGCTTGAGCCTTCCATCCGATACAGTGCATCCATGTCTAACGGCGGGATCATCGTGAAAGCTTCTTGATACTGCGCACACAAAGCACGATGGAATTCGGCGACGTCGTGCTCTGGAGAGGTAGCGCTCGACTGTATCGGGCGTTGCATGTTGACGGCAGGCATACTGACAGTGGGAAGTTGTATGGGATATGGCAGAGCGGCGGGACCGGGACCCGGTTGAAATTGATGATAAGAGGCTACAAGAACACGGATGAGTCGCTGGTAATATTTGAACGGTAAAGAAAGCAAATACCTGGGTGGTGGATGGCGGCGGAGGGCACGTACACCTGTGCTCTGGCCACGCTACGGGGAATTTCCGGTTCAACAGGAATGGAAACCCCAATTTTACGTCCAGGAGCATCCTCATGGAACGCAGCGCTGACCTCCTCTTTAGTCGGCGAGATACCATGTTCTCTGAGATGCTTCGCAAATGCAGACCGCCTTTTGATACTAAGAACAGGAGGTTAGTTCAGAAAATAAATGTCAACGTTATGGAGAGTAGCTTACTGGGATGTGCAGGAGGGGTGGAAGCAGACGAAGGCGCCTTTCGACCGATGGACCTCGTGAAGATGACGAGTGCGGGAGGAAGGATCACCAAAGCTGCGGTTGCAGGATGGGATCTTGCATGTGAAGGGCTTTTCGCCAGTGCTACATTTCAGAGGGTTAGAAACCAAACGAAAAACATAGAGTGCAGTATGACTAACTGTGTGTTGAGGTGGGTTGTAAGTCCCGATCGTTGTGAGAATGCCTTGCCGCAGTGGCTGCACACGTGGGGCCTGACGAAGACGCGATTCAGTATGCGAAAGCAAGGGATAGACGACACACATACCTTACACCGTTGTGAATGGCCATGTGTCGATTGAAATCTCCTTTCCTTGTAAATGGTTTGCTGCAATGGTTGCAATGGTACTACGAAGCCCAGGTCAACATTGAGTTAGACGGATCAAAACATATCATCAACTTACGGTCTGTGGCTCCGAAGGCATGTGAAGGATTGAGGGATGCGAGGGAAGTGGGAACGAATGCTCTGCAGTCGATTGGTGTGTATAATGAGCGTATATGGCGTCGTAGGACAGTATTCCGTCGTCGTATCAAACGTCGAGTCGTAAAAGAGTGAGAGGGTGGCGAGGTAGATCTGACTCGGAGAGCTCAGAAAACCACCCGAGGAGGAGACCAAGAGGTATAGGAAAGGAGAGACGGGGACCGGGGGATATGCAGAACAAGGGGAAAGTCCAATGCAGTGGAGGTGAACCCTTTTATACAGTAGGTCCCTTAGACATAGGTCGTGCCGAAGATCGCTATCGAAACAAAGAACGTTTTTAGGCACTCCGAGATTTGGACACAAAGATCCATTGCTGGAGAAAGCAATTCCTTGCAATTGAATCACCTAAGGCTTCTCCGGAGCAGCATACCAGCTATTGTCGTGAAAGCCTATTGTCGACTCCTTTGACTTTGACAGAATATGCCAAAAGAGACAACGGAATGTCTCTGAAATTGAGCGTGGGGTATGCGGGACTGGCAGCTCAATCGGCAGGCGACGGGAGGTTTTCAGCTGAATATGAAGAGGAACCTATCGTGGTAAGGCAGCATAGCTATCAAGGGTTTGGTTTGCTAGGATACTCAAACGCAACGATGCACTTGAACTGATGTGATGACATACCGGGATGCGGTCTCAGTTGACAAAGACTCGGGTCTGCCTCTTCCCACGTGTCCCTTTCACGCGTTATTCCTCGAAGAACTCCGCGAACCACGCTTAATTCTCTTCACAGTCAAGCCGACGTTACTGAGTAGTACAGTTTAGTGCCCTAGGCCGGGTCCGTACACTTTATTTGTGATTTTTTCCTCCATCCACGGCGCAATGATAGAAAGATCAGCCCAAGTAAACGACGAATAAGTCGACCGTCCAGAGCCTACCGCAAGATCCAAGTCTTGTAGCGGAGGCCAGTCAGAAGAGACGTCGTGAGTGTGCGGACCAAGTATTTGCGCGACGATCCTAGAACTCGGGATGGATAACTGCGGTTGCGCAAGAAAGGTGAAAATCACGCACATCAACCCACCAACCCATTGCAGCCCCTCCTCTTCTCCCACTCCTTCTCCAAGCCACCGTTTATCACCGCCACCAGGTGTATAGAATGGGTAGTTTGCATGCGACGGGCTAGGCCTCGGATGAACCAACCGCGTATAAGGAACCGTTGGCGTGATATTATTCATTGAGACTAAGCCACCACCACATCCATCAGAATTCCACACATTTGATCTCGGTACTGTCAATCATGAGCGGGACATACCGTTCAGCTCCTGCAAGGGATATACACCGTGATCATCTACCGCAGGTGCGGAGCGCTCCCCAGTAGGTAGATCGTGCAGTCTTTGATTGTCTATACCCGGTGGATGGAGAAAGTGATGCGCGTTGACATTGATATTCCGTTGTGCTCGAGGCCTAGTGAGAGTTCCGAAAGCCAGGACACGGACATCGGCGATTTCGACAACCAGCTATGGATCTGGTAAACGTGATGATCTGCAGGGTCTCGGGGAAGGGAACGCACTCTGATACGGGTTTCGAGGTGGGCCAAGTTATTTTGCAATCTGTGGTTCCCTGGGAGTGAATACAACAACTTCCTTGAAGAGAAATGTGACAGGGACCAACTTCATCTCGTTGAACATGACCAATGGGTTGAAGTTCCTGGATGACATTTCTAACTCGTTCGCCGAGCCATTTCGATTGAGCACGATATACCTATGACCAAGTAAGTCGACAATGCTATGGTACAGTCAATCATATGGTATGACTTTGTCCAAGCCTCATCACTCGAACAGTGAGATGAGCTCCGATGCTGGACTCTCTGCAGCATCCTGGGACGTTCAGGGCATCAAGTGACAAGTTAGTGGGTACAGCCACCACAGCGAACCACTGGATAACGCACATGAGAAAAGCTTCTCTCCAGTTACCATCTTTCTTCCATTTCCTCCATCCCGGCATGAATCTCCTCATGAAACACTCTTCCCAATCCGAATCACTGAGATTCGGGATGATAGTGTGATAGAGGAGATAGCCAGGATTTCCGATACTCAGGATCTCAACCCAGTTTTGCTTCGGCACAACGTAACGCGTGCCTAAGGTTCTCAGAGTAGATTCGTAAAGGCAACGCGTAGCAAGAGGTGATGATGATGACGAGGGCGTAAGAGAGGACGGACGAGGGAGGGAGCGCAACGTTCGGAGTATCGGCCGGCGCCAGGGGTTGATACTGGAGTCACCAGCAATGGAGTGAAGTCGCCGGGAGAGGTATGCAATTTTGATTAGGCTTTCGAGGTCGAGTTCACCCAGAATTTCTGCGATGAGTTCGACTGGTAGTGATTCGAACTTGTTCTTGCTTGTGGAGGACATGATGGAACAGCGACAAAACAGCGGACTGAGTCAAACTCAGACAATTAGCGAAGCTTCTCCAAATCAGGGGTATCTCCTGAAACGATCCCCAGTAATATCTACTCTCAGCTCGAAAAAGGCAGATCAAATGGTGTCAAGGATCGAGGCTGACTGAACTCTAAGACGACGCAAAGATATTGGGATAACAAGAGACCAAATTATTTAAGAGCATCCATCCACCAACGAATTCCTGGGCCACGGTTGGTTGAAGTCCCCCGTCCAAGTTGTCAGATTAGGATTTGAGTAAGCCTCGCTGTATCTGTTCGCATTTTGTTGGGTTGGTCACAACCACTCCCATAATGTGGTGAGGGCAACGTACCGGGTGATATAATCCTCAGTGGGGAAGTCTTTGGGTGAACACCCGATGTTGATGGAGTGCTTCAGCTGGTACACTCGAATATAATCGACCCGCATATGTACGGGAAATGTGAGGTGATCGAGGTCCACATGACCAAAGTTCTTGGACATTCCAAGGTTGATGAGAATGTACTATGTATCGGTGGTAAGTTACTGTCTGAAGGGCATAGGCCGGAGCTGTATATTTCTTACCATGGGCTCCTGCGCGATGGGTCGTGCAGATATCTGTACTGTAGGATCAGACCCAAGACCGGCTGCGTTCAACGTCCACGACATTTTGTTATCCGATATCCATATAATGTACTAGAAGCCCAAGGGTGAGAAAGGCATGCAACGCGTTATAAGTAGTGACGAACCGCGTCGTCAAAACCTGTGTGTGTAAGAAAGTGATTGGTGAATGGTTCTTCTTTGGGCGACATCACTCACCGGGTTTATACTGTGGCGAGGCAATTTGGTCAGTTATATCCATGATACCGAGCAAAGAAGTGTATGCCCCACCTCAAAGCCATAAACCGAGAAACAACCTTGTTCTAATTCATAGCAATTTGGGTCGGTCTTCGTAATGACTGAAGTCGCCTGCTGCGTTATGCTGCCTGTGAACTTATTCTGCCTAGTGATAGATGGATCACCGAATATCATGTTGTCGGACGTGTTCTGCCAGATGTATCCAGCATCGAACGGCTATGTGTCGAGCCAAGTTAAGGATGTTTTGGGAGGAGATATCGACGTCTCTACTCACAGCCCACTGAGCCGACTGAGAGACTTCACCAGAAAGCTCCGGTTGGCCACTCATCTGGAGAGGTGGATGAGTCGGCAGACATACTCTACAGCACGAGATGATCAACATACTTGCGCCTCAAAAATGTCAATTTCAGGAGCAGAGCGGCCGACATAAGTAGAGTCATGGTGCTTGGGCCCAGGATGGCTTTCTCCATCGCATGTGCATCGCGAAAGCCGTTGGCCTGGGAGAAACGACAGCACATCTCCATACTTCTTGTCCCCGTTTACGAGGGCTTCGGTAGGCAAGCCGTTTAGAGTTTGGTTCGGGAGTGTACCGACATCACATGCGTCGTATGAGTAAGGCCACTGGGTTTGTAATGTTAGTACGTATGAAGGGGAATTGGAAGATAATATTGACCGTGCCGTCAAGAGTGGCGCCGTATCCAGCCCGTCCGAGGTTCCCCATGGTCCATATCTAGAGTATATGCACACCTTAGAAATAGCTGGAGAGCTGACCGGGGTTACACCACTCACAGCGGGCCATAGTCCCATCACATTGTTAACTCCGGGCAAGGATACCGATGTCTCTATCAGGCCGCCAGTAAAGCAGAATTTATTCCTTATAGTCATGGATGATGACAAGAAGGGACATAAATGCAAAGAGGGGTCCTACCATGTCGAAAGCATACCTGGTGAGGATGTGAGGATGCGCTCCTGAACCCAACACAGGAGGCACTAACCTCCTTGGAAGTTGAGATCGTGATTGAGCATCTGAGAGAATCTAATAACAAGCGATCCATCCGAGGTTGAGACTGCTTCGGGGTCATACCACTCCAAGTTATTCGTCGCCTAATCTCGTGCTGCGTTAATTCTGGGCTTAGAAAGAAGACATGAATTCGCACCCAATAATGAAGGTCCACTGCTTCCCAATAAGGGTCATCGCCAGGGTAAAAGGATCGTCCGTCTGTGTTGAACTCGTCGCTGAAAACGAGGACCAGCTCGTCATCAGAGTTTCTCCATGAACTCTTTGAGAAGGCGTCCTTAGGAGTGTCTTCGTCGATGAGGCCACGGTGAAATTGTCCTGCGGGTCCTGCAGATTTGGAGTTGGTCGGGGTATATAGTCCTAGGACGCGGTGGTGACGTCTGGATACATACGCCCCGATTGGGTATCCTAGGCTAGCGGTCAATTTAGCATGACTGTATAGACGTTTGTCAAGATATTGGCATACAACACCGCGAGGAAACCAAGGCCTAGTAGACCCAAGCAACCAAGGTTAAGCGCGCCTCTAGAGATTATGCTCAACCTGTTTCGCTTGTTGTCAGACACGATCCCTGGGTCGTGAAGTGCGTCGTCGGGCTCTTCAACTTGAGGCGATAGATCAGATCCCCATTCCCTCGGATCGGGCGAGAAAGAGAATGAATACGGTTCTGCAAGTAGTAGCGAGTTCATCTTGGACGAGCTTGCGCCTATGGAGCCTGCTCCTGCGGTGTAAGGCGAATCTGTCTGACATGAAGCCCAGCTGTGCCTCTTGGATGGGAGGTCGAGGTTGCCATTGACGGAGGTCGACGTGAGGTAAGGCGATGGCGCGGGCTCGGACGCTGAGGCTGGCGGCGAGCTCATTACTTGGAGGTGTATGGTATGGTGGTAGAGAAGGAAAGGAATGGCGAGGAAGCAGAGCTCAGCTCCACCGTTTGGGCCAGGTAGTCATCGAGTTTCCGTGGCTGAGAATTGGATGCCGAGGCAATAAAGTTAATTTAGCTAAAATTGAGTGTGGCAACTTCCGTCCTGCCATTATTTTGGGTAAAACTTTTTATGTGACGGGTCAGTGACATGAAGAAGCGTTGGGCAAGGGCAACTCACCTCCGGCGCCTGATTTCAGTCCTCGACCAACCCTGACCAAACTCTCTTTCCCTCCTGGTTCACGCCGTCGGCATCGCCAAGGACGACGACGACGATGACTGGAAAGTACTATTGTCACTGCGCGCGGTTCTGCAAGGGTGGAAAATACGTCTGCAAGGCCACCTTCTACAAGCATGCTCCACTTCGATTCGACGCGCCCAACGCCAGACCAATCGTAATCGACGTGCCTGACGGCGAACAAGGACAGGACAATGGCGACGACCCAGGAAATGCGCCGAACGATGCTGAAAACGCGACTGGGGATCAGGAAGAACTAGAGTCTAATCCTACGACACCGAATGAGTTTGATCTAATGCAAACTGACAACATCTTTTCTGCTGGGAACGTTTCTATGGATGCTGGCGACTCACTGGACGATGCTGGCGACGCCTCCTCTCCGTCTCTGACCGACATCTCTGAAATATTACCTTTCTATGAGAAGCTGATACTAGCGACGAACAACTTGGCATCGACTGGCACTTCGGTATTCGACTTGCTTTCCCAAATCATCCAAGCAAGCGCAGGCGACAGCGATCTTCCGAGCGATGGGACTGTCTGCAGTCCGCAGAAAGGCACTGGAAACGAGTTCGACGTCGACATAGGACGTGCTGGAGAAGGAACTGAGCCTGAGCGGCAGTCGCCGAGCAGGCCGGTGTCCCCATTCATGGACTGTAGAGGTGAATCACCTCCAGAAGACCGACCTGACCATTACCTCTCTCCTTTCTCGTCCGGAGATTTCGTAAATACGCTCGGAGCGCGTCCAATTCCGAAGCAGGATGGCTATAAATACATCCCTTTCAGAACAAAAATCGATAGGCCAAGGGAAGGGCTGACAGTACGTGTTTTCGTCTTCTATGATGCCAAAGTAACCAGTGCGCATATAATATAGTTCATAAACACCACGGTGGATGACTTCCACATGGGTCCATACGATTGTGAAGAAGAATCGTTGTGGCACAGGATCCAAGGAAATAGCGTGAGCGCAGAGGACAATAATGGAGAAAACAACACCACTTCTCTCGATCCCGACGAGGTTGAATCCGATGAGTCCGATGAATCGACGAGTCCACCTCCATCTCCCTTCATCTCCCCTCAGCTTGACCCAAAGAAGTTGACTCCGCGAATGATCTGGATCTCTCGCGCTAGTCATCAAGCCCTTGTAGATAGCGCCAATCCGTCTTACATGACTCTCCGCGACGAGTACCACCGCCTTCACGAGGAGCACCAACTGCTACGTGCACACTGGTCCAAGTTTCAAGGAGAGCACGGACGATTACACAAACATAGCGTCAATCTGCAATTAGCCGTTCATTTCTACAGGGTAGAGGGTATGCATATCAGAGCAGATAACGCAGCGATGCACGACGAGATCATGAGGTTAAGGAGTGAAGTGGCGAGGCTCGGCGGGAATCCGTGATCTTGGAGAGGGATGCATGAGCACGCGCAAAAGGGCATAAATACATATCATTGGTAGATTTCTACACAGTGAATTGACTGCACGGACATGATGCATGATGAGCAAGAGTCATCATGGTTGGATCGCTTTGGCAAGGGTCTTGAATAGATCGGTAACTCTGGTAGCCTCAAGACTGGCCAATGTGACGTTCTTGTCAATTGTCAACGCCTCCGTCAAGGCGGGCAGCGTGGTTGCGCCATAACCTTGCGAAGTATCATTAAGTCGGTCATCTCGGCGAGAAGTTGAGGAACCACAAACCTAGCCACTTTCCAGGTGCAACGACCAGATGCTTATACCATTCTCTGTCTTTGATTCCACCTTCGGATATGAAGCCGCGCTCGTATGCAATGAGTTTCTTATTAACTTTCCCAACACGTCGTGCAGCTTTGAGGAACTTGAGAATAGGGAAGCCCGGAGGGAAGTGAGGAAGATTCTGATGGCCCTCTCCTTCTGTAATGGCTAGCTCGAGTTGTTCAAGCTCTTCATCGCTAGAAAGGTATGAAGCGACATCGTGCGAAGAAGACACAGAGCGGGAAGCATTGGAATCGTGGACACCGTAGACAGACTTGATCCAAGTCGCAACTTTACGCCAGATACCACTCCGATGATGGCAGTGACCGTTGCTATGCGGTAGCTTGTCCAAGATATCTCTGAGTGCCTTTTCTGCTTCCTCTTTCTCGTCGTCCAAGTCTTCACTTGCAACCTGGAGATCAGCGATGGCTTCTCGGAGCTCAGCTAAGTCAGGTACTCCGACGCCAGATTGTAAGGCGAGGTCTTCAACACTAAGATGGGAAGTCAATTTACATCGGTTCTCCTATGGATTGAAAGTATACATACACGTCAGCGTACTCCGACAGCTCAACGGTATACTGTGTGGTGTTGAGCGGGAGAACGATAGCATTCGTGAGACGAAGGGCCATCAGACCAAGGTGTTTGGCAACGGCGGCCTTTAATTCAAGTCAGCAACATGCATGTAAAAACTTGGCGCGGGGGGTACATACATGTCGATGGAAGCCGGGATCAGCGTAGGTTTCTTGCCAATGTTGAGAATCGTAGATAGAGTGGTAGTGATACACAGCATCAGTCGAAGTGAATCCGAATCCTTGATCAACACTAGAAACCTATGAAAAGATAATCAAATGAGGGATGGAGAGGGTGTAACAGGCATAAAACTTACACCCAACCTCTGTAAGAAAACAGTGTAGTCACTCCCACTCCCGAGGGGAGGAATGAGAGACGATGTTCGCTTCCGAGATGATTCTTCGACAATTGGTTGGCTGAGGTTACCAGAGAAAGGACCAACATCTGATCTCGAGTCCCAAAGCGTTTTACCAGGTTGAGTAGGATGCGGGACGTCCAATGCAGTTTGTTTAATTAGATGAGCCAGTGTGGGAGAGCCAGAAGCGCCCCAGGAAGAGCCAGCAACAGAGACATCGAGGTTGATGTAAGAAACAACGTGCTTTGAAATCCAGTCCGCAAAATCTTCGCCGTATTCTGTGCTGCCGACGAGTCCATACTGTGGTAATGAAAGTTAGAGTGCTGTGAAAGAACAATTCGGATGAATTTAGATTTACCTCTTCAGCATCCCAACTGGCGAAGAGAACTAGTTTAAAAAATGAGCAAAACTTGAGCGTTGACATGAAAGGCGCGGGCATACTTGTACGAAGTGGTTTCCAGCCGCCTTCCAATAACTTCCCGAAGCCACGGATTACCTCCGCCAACGAAACAGTTCCACTTGTTGGGTCAGCAGCGCCCATGACCCAAGCTGTAATATAGACTTTCAGTTGAGAACTGATGAGAGTAAAGAAGAAGCACACCATCTCGATGGCAGCCAACGAGGACAACTTGGTCTCTCACATGCCCAGGTATAGCAGCCATAGTATTCCAAATGGGTGTGACTTTGGTATCCACTGCATAACGCCATTCTTGTCAGATGCACCAGCCAGAGGAGGCAAGGGGAACTGACCATGGTTGACGAGTTTTATCTTCGTACTGCTAGAGATGCCGCTAAGAGGTGTCTTCGTGTACGAGCCATTTAGGGAGACACCCTCGATTTCTTCAAGAAGTCGTTCGGCATTCGCCCAGGAGATCGGAAGACTAGGAATCCTGGGGATATTCTCGCCTTCTGTTCGTTCAGCTTCCTTATAGGCGGGATACCCAGGGGTGGTCGGGTCTCCAGGATAGAGGGAGAGGAATTGGACAGAACCACGTTGGACAGAGGTGGGGTTGCGGGCAGGACCCGCTGGCCATGGTGAGTAACCGTTCTCAACAGTCACGACGCCATCGTCTCTGGGGTCACTGTATATCAGGACACCAACGGCTCCAAGCTCTTGAGCACCAAGAATCTGCAGAGACAAAACGGTTGTAGTGACTGGCCGCGACGGACTAAGAGGGCAGGACTAACCTTCAAGCCCCGGAATATTCTGCCATAACGAGTGATGACAATCTTGCCTGTAAGGTCAGCGCCATTTGCGACAAGTTCATCATAATCCTGAAGTTTGATGAATCACGATCGAGGAAGGTTGTCGGAAGAAGCATACCTCTTTGGTACCATAATTAGCATACACCAGTTCGCCCTCAGCTTCACCGTCTTTGGAAAGCCCATGCCAAGTGGGGATGTAGTCTTTGTATTTGTGGGCCTCCGGATCACCTGGATCTCCGTCTTCCACCAAATCAGCCTCCCAAAGTGTCTCTCCGTCCCCAACAATCGACAGGCTCCGATCAAGGGGGGTATTCATGACTGGGTAATACACGTCCACCCATGCACTAGGTTGCTTGGAACCCAATAGCGATGTCAGGGAGAGTGTTGATGCGCGTGAGGAATGCGTGCCCGCGTCGAAGATGGGATCATCCTTCGGCTGCGTAATGTTGAACGATGATTGGAATAACTCAAGAATAACCTTCGCATCCGAGAAATCCTCCTTGGAACCTGCAAGGTGTGGATGCGTCGCGTATTGTCTCGAGGTAGCAAGCGCACTGTCGGCGTTTGGGACCGAGCTAAGGCAGATTTAGAGGACATCAACTTGGGGGTTCAAGATAATATTAAGAACGCACAGGTAAAGTTTCTCGCTTTCCTCGCTTGTAAGAGGTTTCTTCGGGTGAGCAACCTCGAACGTTTCTGGCTGGGAGGTTGAATATCGGTGCGCCAGAAGGGTTATGACTCCGAACAAGACAGTCAAACGGAGGAAACGCCTCCTTCGCTGCTGTCGTTTCGAAGGTTGGTCGAGCACATGAGAAGGAATTGGGTCACTGGGAACTTTGAGATAAGGACTCTGTTCCCCTTTATCAGAACGGGGGACCATGGTGGGCGAAAGCAAGAAACGAACCTGATTAAGAGCGTTCCGCGAGGACGTGAGATACCTGAGCTTGCGTCATGCGTGCGATTACTTGTACCATGTACATATACAGTACATACAAACTTCAAAAGGCAACGAATATTCACGAATAATAGATCTACAAAACTCCTTCCCCCTTCACCGGATAGGTTTGACCCAACCTTGCTTGACCCCGTACTCTATCAACTCGGCTGCACAGCTCGGCCCAGGCAATTCTGGGGCGATTTGGGGCGCCATAGTCTTCCGTCGTCCCTTTCCTTTGGCCGCCTTGGGTATTGACGCCACCGTCGAAACAGACTTGGCTAGATATCCCTCTAATTCAACCATGATTTCATAGCACTCTCGCTCCGTAAATTCAGCGGCAGTCGTGGGATGAGGAGTTGACAAGCTCGACGAGCACTTGTCTTTCCGTATGACCGGAGCCTTGAGCTTCTTGGACTTCATAAGCTTCAAGAGGAGATAATGCAACCACTGAGCGATGACTTAGCAGGGACACAATCAGTGAATGGGAAACGAGTATACCAATACATTAGTCAACGGTCTGAAGTCTTCCCAACGGTCCCCATTGTGGTCTCTCATGAGACGGTATATCTCAAACTGATAATCTCCTGAAAGTTTCACGTTGGTGAGCCATCATCATCCATTCATTCAACCAGGCCATGACCCACCTTGACCCATGAAAATCTCCTCGTCAAAGTGCGTCCAGTGTACAATTTCTCCACCATGACCATCTCCAGCGTCCATTCTAGATAGCCCCAGGTCAATCAAAGTGACGCTCACGCCGTGGGCTTCGTCGTCCATAGGCTTGCGTGAAGTTGCCTTTGCCTTCGGTTTCTGGTTGAGGTTCCGACTGGACAGCGGCACCGCGTACTGTGGGGTTGATGTGTCTTTTACCAAAATTTGTCCCCAGTGGAGATCACGGTGCTGCATGCCATGTCAGCGAAGCAATAACAGGACGATAAGCTCCTCACCTCGAACGACACCAGCTGCTCAGCATGACCAAGCGTTTTTGCGACTTGCCAGAATATGCTTGATGCTTGACGCCAACCAGTTCTAGTTGGATTTCGGAATGTATACGCTTCCAAATCTGGACCCCCGTTTGGAAGAACAATGATCGCGTATATCTGCGATACCAGAAATGTGTCTAATACGTTGTCAGTGACAGCGAGCAGGCGGCCGAGCTCCCCTTACCTGGACGCACACTCTCCGAACCGTTTCGTGCCAAATACGTGTCCCACAAGTCGAGCAGCAATTCTGGGTACCTGCCCCGCACAACGTAGGTCTTGAGCAATTCTACAAAGCCAGGGCTTACGTTTCCCATAGCCCGAGTTACAATGATTTCCTTCAAGACATCGGCAGCATCGCTTGGCGGGGGTCCATCGACTTCTTCAGCCCCTGCGCCTGGTAGAACACGTTCATCTCGCAACGGGATGATCTTGAGAACAACATCTCCGATTCCAAACACTTCTGAATAACTAGCCTCTCCGATCTTCTCAAAGCGCACGTTGTCAGACTTAGTCCTGACAACTGGATCGAGTGGGAAAGCCTCAATGAACGCCGAAAATTCGTAGGGTCCTACTTCTTCCTGCCCACACTCCTTGAGCAGAGGGATCAGATATTCGGGATGGTCCAATCGCGGGGGTTCGATAGCGGCTGAGGAAGGATCTGAGAAATCGCCAATGTTGAGGCTTTCGAATTCGGCTGATAAGTCGAAGTCGCTCAAGCCTGAAGGAGAGGGTGGGGAGGGTGGGTCGAATAGGCGTAGGCCACGTTTATTCCGTATGGGTGTCAAAGGCCTGACTTTGGCCACAGGTGAAGCTTCGTAAAAGTCTATATCAGTCTGAGACGGCGGCGATATAACTTTCTGTGGCCATGCTGAATGCGATTGTTGGCGAGGAGGGGTAAATCGCTCGACACTATGTAGTGGTATATTCGCGGTGGACTTGCGTGGTAGGTCGCGATGAGATGGATGGTGGCGTGGCGGAGATGGACTGGGTGCTCTGGACGATCCAGGACGACAAGGGGAGAGCTCGGGAGGTTCAACGTCAGGTTCTGAAGACTCGTCATCAGATACGATGCGGACAACTCTGGCTCGACGAGACTTCAACGGCCGAATTGGACGCTCCACTTCGCTATCGCTAGATAATTCCACTGGAGGCGGCTTTGATTTAGATGCCCTGCGGTCGGGAGGCCGAGCAATGGGTTGGGAGACCCGCCGTTCCTTACTGATCGCTCGCCCTTCTTGGTCGAGGACAGTGATGTCAATATCAACGGGAGGAGCGTTCAAGTTCTTCAATATACTGGGTTTTCCCAAAGAAGATGCAATTGCGGGTTTCTTCTTGCTCTTTGCGATTACAGCGGGAGAGCCCAAAAGGTTTACTGGGTATGGCGAAAGTGGGGCGCGAGGGAGTAACGCTGCTTTCAACACCACTGGCGTCTCCTTCGCCGGCTCGTCGATAACCTTCGCCCTTCTTCTCGCGTTCTTCGGAGATAACGCTGGCGAAAGCTTTTTCCTGCGTTTCATGACCACGAATGTTGGCGATGTTGGTTTTGCAACCACAGCGTTCTCCCGCTTCTTCATCTTGGAGACCATGGGGGCCCATTGTGGCGGGGGCAGGTCATCGAATATACTTGATGAGTGCTTCCGTTCCTTTTCATCGGCGACGACAACGCGCTGATTCCGTCTGCCATACGAGATGACTTGTTTCGTTCGAGTCCCGAGCATGTATACAACAGTGAGGAGGACCAGCAAACCAGTGGCGGCCCAGAAATCTGAGAGATGGGGCGGAATCGTAGTTTGTGTTGGGAAGATGGGAGGTAGCTTGTTGTGGACCGAAGGGAACTCACTCGAGCGTTCAGAATCACTGAGAGTCCGGGAGACCAGAGGCTCCAAGACGCGCTTGGGCACGTGTGCGTGGTTCACCGGAGCACGTTACCCGGTTTCCCCTGGATTTGGATTACCCCTAAGCACCTCCGCCCTCTCCCCACCATGTCCTTACCCCACTCGTTGAGGGTCTCCGTCATTCCAGAGGAACTAGAAATGATCGCATGTCAAGAGATCGTGGAAATAGTCCCTCTGATTTCGATGGAGAAGACTGTCTTTATCTCGGTACACCCAACACACACGCCATCCAGCGACCATGGCCTCATGAAATCCTAGGGCGAATTTGGACCTCTGCGACCCCCAATAAAAAGCAAAGTGCCCCTTTGGATGGCGCTGAATCTGAAAATGAAGAAAAAATGTCACATCGTAGCTCCAGATTGGTTGAATCTTGGTATGTTCTCCAGTATATCATCGTCTTTCATGAAACCCATCATCTCCCCCACAGAATACTTGCAGGATAGGTTACTTCGGGAAACCACATTGCCTGAGTTCAGCGACTTGCCTTTCCGATTCGCCGAAATGTCCAAAGTTTTGCTTGATATGTGAGTTCGCCTTGCCATTGTACTATTACGCCTTCTCAATATGCGGAAATCAGAGCTTCCGATGATATACCCAACTCTGATAAGATCCGGCTCGTCCTGAAAGACTTGCGTGAAGCACGACAGGCTAAAAGTCGAGAAGGTCTACAGACGCTTGACCATAGCGAACTCAGTGTAGGCAACACCATCACCCATCCTTGGAACGATCTGAACCTTCTCCTGAATAGTTGCCAAATTTGTGTTCAATGGAGATCAACGAGATTCGCCCATTTTTCGTGCGCTCAATGGGTATCTTCACCCAGTTACAACGAGCAACCCAAAACGATCTCGCAATGCAGTAATCCTTCATACCAATTACCCGCGTGTATCGTTCCGATACGAATGTATGTATTATAGCATTAGATGGGAGGGCCGCTAGCCGACATCCATCTCATCATCAGCTCCGTCAGAAGGCCACCACGCTGCTGGCCCTAGACCTTGGTCACTCATAGAACACTGTTTCCACCTTTTAGATCGTGTAGAGTAATATAATTTAGTGCTCACCATGATAGTGTACGGCGATCGACGTGGAACAACTTGCACGGTAACACCTTCCAAAGCTTTTGGCGGACCCGGTTCATCATCGTAGAATTCATCCGACTCGACGCGTACGCGTACTTGATCCCCTGGTTCTATGTACATCCTTCGGTCTTCCTCAACGTCCTGGAGGTTGGCAATTTCCTCCTCCTCTTCTGAAGGCGGTACCCAGTAGTGCTGCCTTCGATGGACGTCGCTTTTCAAGCAATCAGTAACAGAACGTATTGAAACATCGAACAACTCAACAAGGCTGATGGATTAGGCAGGTAAGCGCATGGAACGTAGACATCGTCAAAGAATCCCAGTGTAACTGTGAGACCACGGTCAAAACAAGCAAGCTGATGGGTCAGAAGGCGACGTACGACGCAAACCATCAGAATCCATGGATTTCACTTTGGCTAGTATAATCTCGGATGGAAAGGGACGGAACACGACCATCCTAAAAACCACTAAAGTGCATCTTGGCCGATTGGTATGACGCAAGCAAATCAAGAGCAAGGGAACATGTAATTACCTTTGTACCAGAGAAAGCCATCCCCGTAGCGTACTTTTCCCTCTCCTGCTTCAGATATGTCGAAAGTGCAGACACAAAGTCCAACGTCGTGCAGTACGCGGTTCGCGTATTTTTTGTTTATCTCGGTAATGAGAGCCTGCTCTGGAGGAAGCCCGAAGTCAGACGGATGTATTGGTATTGTGTCCTATGAATAATCGTTAGCATACGCGCGTTGCGAAAGTGTAAAGAGCGAACCTTGAGGATTGCCAGTACAAACATCGTGGTTGTAAGTGAGAGAGAAATCTTATCTCAACGTTTTGGCGCCGACAACATGGTTTACCCAGAACCTCCAACTTGTCCCGACGACCTAACGGTCTTCGTCTGAATGTCTTCATATTGGCCGACTCTCCACACTGCGTTGATTTTTATTTAGCATAAGTAGTTCGGTTTTCCGCTGCGTGTGGATTTGTCCGCCTTCGTGCACCTACCGAGTCATCTCCACCGACGCGCTTCTCCATCTCTCATGGAGGCAAAACCAAGATCGACTATCTACCTTTCTATTGACCCAGACGTTTCAAGTTAACCACTTCTGAGACAGATACGGGGTAAACATCCTTCTTAGAGAATATCCTTACATCCCGTTGATATTCTTTACATACAGCGTCACTTGTAAACTACTTCCTAGATGCCTGTATATCGTCAAGTTTCTTCATCAATTCGGCGAGTTGGGTCTTGACTTCTTGTATTTGGGTCAGTACGGCAGTCTCGCTCGACTTAAGAATATAAATCAGATATAGTACGATCAAAGCAGCATCGGGTGCACTAACCTGAGTGAGGTTAGGGAAGACTTTCGTCAATTCCATGAATGGGACCTTGCTGATCTGTAGGCCGTTTTCCTCGTCTCCAAGCTGTGGGTCTCTGTAACTGGGAGAGTCATCTCCGGCCTCGTCGTTTCCTCTCAGCCAATTATCCACCCATGCATTTTGACCACCATCTAGCGTCGATTCGTAGAGTGCGATGACCGTGAGCGGGATGATGAACAGAACAGACATAACGACGCGGTTCAACTAACGGTATCAAGTTAGTAGCGTTGAAGTTGGCGGGTCCTTGACGCATCATGCATCACGGGCTTACCTTCTCATAGTTTGAGGCGCTCAGACGAAAGAAGGGAAGAATCCTGGATACGGGTTGTTTGCTTCAATGTCATGATATGAGTCCGCGAATTAACTCACTCGAATGGTGCGATAAAGAACACCTCAATGAGATTGAACGGTGCAGGGTAGACGAATGAGTCAGGCGCTCTGATCATCCCTACAGTTTTGGAAGCGAAAAATGCGAGGTACTGGGCCTCAGCGTCTTCAACAACCTGAAATCACATCAGGCATGGAAAGAGACCAAGGATACTTCGCACTAACATCGGAATAGGCTGACGAGAACAAAGAGATGAGGACGTTGAGCAGAATCACGGCGGTCGTCACATTCCAGCTAGATAGTAAACGGTCTATATCAAAAGGTTTCGTGGGAAACCGGGCGGACTCACAAGTAGAAGAGGATTAATCCAGCAGGGCTAGAAGAAGGGAGTAAGCAACTTTAAAAAGATCATAACCAGTAGCTCGTACCTTCCAGTGAATCTGTCATAGTCTGGGGATCTGCGTGCGCATTAGAAAGCGCTCGAACAAGAGGATCCGTCATTGAACGTACTGAAGTAGTGCTTGGACAAGGGCCTTGACAACCTAGGACGAGGTGAGATCACTGAACGCATCCAGTGCTAAAGGCACGTACCGCGCTAGGATCTTCAATGGTGCCATCTGCGGCGTCCAAGGCGTACAAGCCTTGAGCAAATCCCAGACCAAGCACCGATAGAAGCTTCGCATCATCAGAATGCTAGTCGCAAGCAAGTTAAAGAGATGGCATTACCGCGAAAAAGATGCCAGATTCCCTCAACATTCGAGCTACACAAATTTGCATGGTTCCAATGTACCTTGAGTGGGTTCAGAATTCTATTATATGCCTGAAAAGGGTCGCAAAGGAAACTGACTTGTAGCCATCGAAGACCGTGATGAGTTCTGCGAAAATGAGCTTCGTGGTATGGATCATGTTCAGTTGCACTCACTCATCCTGAACCACAGTCGGTTTGCATTAACAGTGAAGTTGAGAAGAGGGTAACATACCATATCAAAGGCGAAACAAAACTCAGCACTTGGAAACTCTTCAGCTTCATTTGAACCATATGATCAGAGCTGGCCAGGCTGATCATACGCAGAGTGAATGCAACGACGAGAAGTGAGTCTGTAAAGAAGGCGACGGCGTTCCAAAACGTGAAAGCACGCCATGTGACAAATCGAAGTAATTTGAAGAACTGTGCAAAGCTGAAGATGGGTGATCCGTGCACAGGTGAGGACTGCATACCTTATAGGTATCTAGAGTAGATTTAGATGAGCTACAAGCAGATGAGCGAGCGAGTGTGCAGTATACCTTCGATAGAGAATGACAGGGCCATAACATACAAGACGATCTCCCATTCATCAAGACCTCTGTGGTTCTCGTCCAAACGTTCCAGAGGCTCTCGCACTATAGTAGTATGAGCGATAGTCATTCTAGCGAACTCAGGAAGGCGACGGACCAGCTTGAGAATATGCCAAAAGGAAGAAAAGCCAGATGCCAATGCGAAATATGTTCTGGTATCTAAATGGACGATCAACTCTGGTTCATATGGCGCACGGAGGGCAGGACCTTGGCACAGATAGTCGTGCGGGGTCAAGATGACCCCAGAAAGTAGGTTCTCGGCATTCGGAATAGGGCACATCTTTAGGTTAAGATGAATAGGCTGATTCGGGTGGGACAAGAGGAAACATACAGTCGATGTCATGATAATCGTTATTCTTCTGAACCAATTCCCCATTCCACAAAGAGTTGATTACTGAGCACGGGGGTCAGAAAGGCTGCACAACAGCCCAAGCTCATGTTGAGAATATACGTACCATCCTGGGCTTCACTCGAAGAAAGGAAGATGTAGCTATGTTATATAAGCCGTAAGGGAAGACGGCCAACAGACAACTAGACAAATCGCGGACCTCTGCGAGTCGATAGCAAGCTCAAGTGCGCTTGATGTTTCACTTTTGTCACCGTCGACTTGACGGTGACGATAACGCGTAGACATGATGGAATAAAGTCGATCAGGTGCAGCTCGATGCACAACTCTCCTCGCAAGTACTTCGCACGCGATGGCTGCGAGCATAAACTTTAATCACAAAGAAGTTGTCGTCGACGAGTCTAAAGTAGCTTACCGCGTCCATAGTTTTCGTCATAATCCGCAACATTGTGAGCCGCGTCCCAAAGGAACTCTGCTCGAGCACGAAGGAGACAGTAAGGAAGCTAATGAACGGATTAAAAGCAGATATATAGTGACAGGGATAGACATACAGCTTCGAAGAAATCTCCAGCTGCCGCAATATACGCAGCTATAACTTGTGGGGTGATTACGCGACTAGTGGGCTCGTTGATCGTCGCCGGGTTTACTTCGACTGGGAGCAATGTCAGCGTCATTGCACGCAGCCGTTTGATAAGCTCTGTAGAGCACATCAGTATGGATATATCTCTTCTTTGCTCTCAAAATTCGAAACCCACTTGTCATTGTGTCAGGAGTTGGTATGACGGATTTGACGGAGAGCAAAGACGCGGTATCCCCAGCGTTGAAGGCTTCGACGCCATTTGAGATTCGATGTCCACCTGCGAGCCCCGACATACTTTGCTGGGGAACAGTCGACACAATGGAGGAGAAGGATGAAGGCGACGGAAGCTGTTGAGGCTCACGAAAGGTTGAACCGAGCTGGTCCCTGGGCCTGATGTCATCGTTTCGAGTTTTGAAATTAGCGCCGGATATCTCGCTGCGCGCGACCACCATCATGCCCGTGAGTGCGTCCTCCTCGTCGTGGCATCCGATGGTGACCAACTCTTCGTAGGCTTACCACTCCTCCTTCAACGAAGAACTGGACGTTCGCCAGGTGGGGAACATGTCCGTACTTCCAATCAAGACGCGTATTCGCGGTCCAGCACCTCTTGGTATGATGCTTGATATCATTGGACGTCAAGTTTCTGACTTATTCTTGAATTCCAGCGGACTCGGATCGCGCTGATATCATCGACGAAACACTGGACCTCTTTCGTGCCAACTCCCTCTTCCGCAATTTCGAGATCAAGGGCCCAGCAGACCGCATCCTGATCGTCCTCATTCTTTATGTCTCTGATTGTCTCGCAAAAATTGGGAGTGCAAAGAGTGTCCCGTCCCAAATCGAGGCATCCAAGATGCTCAATACGCTGTCAGTCGACAATTTCGCCATCCCTGGAGACTCTGGATTCCCATTGAACGCCCACTATGCTGCGCCATCGAGTAGAGCTGATGCGGGTGAGTAACGTATGTAGAGAATCATTGATCCACGCGTGTTGATTTTCGTTGATTTTAGATTATCTGCGTCAATACCTCACTCAAGTCCGCCAGGAATTGGCGGCTAGATTGGTTGAGCGGCTCTACGCAGATGGAACTGGCAAACCTAGTAAATGGTGGATGTCCTTCCAAAAGAGGCGTTTCATGAACAGAAGTTTGGCCTAGGCTTAATGTCAGATGAGCTTCGATCCTCATTACCATGTACAACAACGTATGACTTTGGATGGACTACTTTTTTCGCCGCCTCTCATTGGGATTTTTCTTACCGTATCCTATCGTCGGCAGATCGTTAGCGCCTCTCGTCGATCTCCCCTTCCCTCCAGAACCAACACTCAGAATTTCCGGCACCCAATCTGGATCCATCCAGCTACCAGCAGCTGCGACACCCGAATTATCACCCTTGTCAAATATACCTTTCATCATTTTTTGCTCCTCCCTTGCCCTCTTGTTCTCTGCTCTCTGCTTCGCCCTGACATATTCGGTTTGATCTTCGCGTAAGATCAACCCTTCGCCAGTTCCCGTTTTTGCAGACCCCGGCTTGGGAGATGGGATCGAGTACTTGGTCCCTCGAACTCTGTATTGGAAATTCGACTTGAGATGTACTTGCATCACTGGGGCGTTTGAGTCTGCGTTTGGTGCAGATACGGTGACCGATGCTCGCAGAAGCGATGGGTTCCCACAGGATGGACAAAATTGCTTCGATGGATCTTTGCATAGCCTATGCGAGATTGTTAGCAGGTGGTGAGCGTCAGATAACTGCGAAGGACATACTTATAACATGCATGACATCTCAGCACCCAATTCTTGACCTTCTGTATCCGTTTCCCCTCAACGCTGACCAGGCTTAGTCCCATTTGCAAGATTACGTTTTGCATTGCGAAATCGGCGGTCATACACCCGACAGACACCACTTCATCGTCCTGTTTTCCTTTCTTGGATTTCTTTTGATCGTCGGGCAACAAGTTGAGCGCTCGAGATTTGTGAAGTGCGACGTTGGTAGGGGTTATCCATTCACCCTCACCATCATCCGAGTCGGATGGATCTTCAAACAAAGGTCCATCGTCGGCGTTGGCGTCGTTGTGGGATGGGATAGATGCTGGTTCGGAGGGTGTGGATCCATCTACGATTGGATGCAGTTCAACGTCCAATGGTTCAAGGGCTTCTTCCTCCAAGGCAGGTTGCTCCAAGTCCTCACTTTCCTCTACGGTGACGTTGCCTAGCTTTTCAGAAAGAATGTCCGCGGTGTCATTTTCCTTCAGGTTCAGTTCATCTTTGCTTGTTGGGACGCCGTTTGCGGTACCCTGGGATGCAATCAGCGCTCACTCCAGAGATAACGAAGATAACTCGTACCTCCGCTCCGGTTTCCGCAGCCTGGGCAATGACTTTTGCCTTTTGTGTTAGATAGTGCGTCAACGCTACCACACAGAGATCAGTATGGGACAAGACAGCGTAGTCGCCAGTCTTCTTCGCCCACTGGATTACTATGCTTTCCAATCGTCATCGCAACCGATGTAGTGTGTAGCGTAATCATACCTTGAGATAGACTGGCTGCATCGGGCTCGCGAACTTCAATCTTCACTCCTGCGTTCAATCCAAGCCGTTCGAAATGCTCTCGAGCACGATTATCTTTCAATTCAGCGAGAACTTGAGGCGTCGTATAGTAGGTCTCCGCAAGCCCTCTGAGAGGCGATAGAGAGAGCAAAGGACCAGCATCCAGAACCAGACTCTTACAGCGAGGTATCGAGTTCGCAGACATTGATCTGGGTGCTGAAAAGATGATGATTGCTCAGGACAGGCGCCCAGTTGGGAAATTTTAGGGAGCAATGTTGGAGCAATGATCGATCGAAAGTGATCGAGGAAGTTCGGCCGAACTTCCGAACGTTCCCTCAAGTATAAGTACTGCACTGACTCGGAAGTACTCCGTGAGTCCACAAGCTTTATCGCACCAAAATGTCCCCGAAATCGTGCGTATTCCTCCTGGATCGACGTTGCACTCCTCTGATTTGCTGGTTTCAGGTTCCGTATCGTTGTCTTGCATGGAGACGGAATAGGTGCGTTTTAACACTGACACCTCTCACACAGCGGCTTACCACACTGATCGCAGGCCCCGAGGTTGTTGACCAGGCCGTCAAAGTCCTACAAACTATATCTGCGAGCTCAGAGGAGTTTGATCTCAAATTAGAGAACCACCTCTTTGGCGGCTGCGCGATTGATGAGACGGGCGAGGCTCTCCCCGCCTCTACTCTCGCCGCTTGCAAGGAAGCCGATGCCATTCTCATGGGTACGCGTAGATATTGTGTTATCCACATGTGCACGACATTGACTCCATTCAGGTTCGATTGGCGGCCCAAAGTGGGGAGTTGACGCGAAAGTCAGACCAGAATCAGGTCTCCTTCAACTTCGCAAAGAACTCGGTGTATACGCCAACATCCGTCCAGCCAACTTCGCATCAGACTCACTGCTCGTCAACACGCCTCTGAAGCCTCATATTGCCAAGGGTGTCAACATCATCGTGATACGAGAGCTAATTGGTGGGATCTACTTTGGCAAGCGCAAGGAGCAAGGTGTTGCGCCGGATGAAGATGTTGCGTGGGACACCATGCCATACAGTGTCCATGAAGTTCAGCGTATCACCAGGGTAGCTGCGCAAATTGCATTGGTCGCCAATCCCCCTCTGGCAATCCATTCCATCGACAAAGCTAACGTTCTCGCGAGTTCGCGACTTTGGCGGAGAGTCGTTACGGAAACGATACAAAAAGAATTCCCTCAGTTGAAGTTGGATCACCATCTCGTCGACTCCGCTGCCATGGTCATGGTCGCCAACCCGAAGAAGTTGAACGGCGTTGTCCTTACTGAGAACCTGTTTGGTGACATGTAAGTATTTACGCTCGTTCGCCTCTTCGCGATACTCAGAGAACGCGTTTAGACTATCGGACCAATCAAGTATCATCCCAGGTTCCCTCGGTCTCCTTCCCTCCGCATCCCTGGCAAATGCGCCCGCCCTCCCTTCCTCTCCTAATTTCAAGCCAGTATCCGGTCTCTACGAGCCCATCCACGGTTCAGCCCCCGATATCGCCGGGCAGGGAATCGCCAATCCCGTTGGGACGATCCTAAGTGCCGCCATGCTCCTTCGATACTCACTTGGCCTCGATAAGCAGGCTAAGGCAGTTGAGGATGCTGTCCGTAAAGTCCTTGACGATACGAACATTGGAGGGCATGGTCTGAGAACGAAGGACCTCGGTGGGAGTGCTACCACCAACGAAATGGGAGAGAAGATTGTCGAGACGCTCAAAACACTACTGTAATGCATGGGGGTGGCGCAGGAGATCAGCAAGTGTATTTTTAATTTGATGTACTGTATGCATGTACTGAACTTGGAAGTATGTTCCCACTGTGGGTATGTGTTTTAGTAAACTACGCATCGTCACCCTTCCCATGAGCAGGATGACTCCAAGGCTCACGGGTGCGTAGCTTACAATGTTCCATCTGAAGGCCTGCATCCAAGTCTTTGGCCTTGTCGCCCTCGGTCTCGTTCGAGGGCAGCTCCATCCAACCGATCCCGCCAGATACCCGCGTCTGCCATCTTTACGCGAACAAGCAGACATTCAAGATAGATGGAAAGCGGAACGAATACAGGGCATCCCCGCGCTACTGGCGAAATATAATGTCGATGGATGGCTCGTGAGTTGGCCGTATGCTTATTGGTTGGGGACGAATTGAAGTGAAAGGAATATTACAGATGTCGCAACGCGAACACGCCGAGGATCCAATATGGTGGTCAATCAAGAACGCAACAGATTTCGACTGCCACAGACGGACAATCATTCTGTTCCACAACAAGTCTGTCCTTCCAGACTTACCGAATCCCATGAAGTGGGTAGATAACACTGGAGCGGCCTGGCCAGAGTTGGTTAGTACCTTGGAAGCGTTGGATATGCGGCGTATTGCGGTGAACATTGATAGTGATATCAACTTCGCCAGTGGTATGCATGTGGGCGAACTCGATGCCTTGGGCTCGAGTGTTCATGAACGATGGATGAACCGCATGGTGAACGTGCCGATGTTGGCAGTGGAATACGTAGCCACACGCGTAGACGGTATGTTGAAGCACTATCGCGACCTACAAGAGATGGTGTGGGCCATGTTGGAGGAAGGATTCTCCAGCAAGGTCATACAACCCGACGTCACCAGCACGGTGGTAAGGATATCTAGACGTGTTTTCGTCAAAATTTGCGCCTTAATCAATTGATACTTGATTGTAGGACTTACAGTGGTGGTTCCGGGAAAAGATGCTAGAACAAAACGTAACGACTTGGAATCATCCCAGAGTCTCTGTAATCGTTCCAGAATCGTTCCCCGGCTGGGAGGGCACGGACGATGTTATCCAAGAAGGCGATCTACTTCATATTGACTTTGGTATCACGGCGATGGGACTGAACACCGATACTCAACACATGGCGTACGTTCTACGTACATCACAAGGAGAGACAGAAGTGCCTGCAGGTTTGAAGGCTGGTCTCAAAAAGGGGAATCGTATGCAGGATATAGTCCTCGAGCAGATGCGCCCAGGCCTAACGGGAAATGAAGTGTTATCAAGGTCACTTGAACAAATGAAACGCGAAGAGATAGAAGGTCAAATATTCTGTCATCCCATTGGTGATTGGGGCCATGATGCTGGTGCGGTCATAGGTGAGGCAGAGGTGGCTGTTAGCCGAAGCAATTGTATACTAACCACCAAGTTAAAGGTTTCACAAATCTACCAGATCACGTACCAATTCTGGGAGACCTCCCTATCCTTCCCAACACGTATTACAGCATTGAACTGTACGCATATCACTTCGTTCCGGAGCGTAGCGAAACGCTGCGTTTTCGGTTAGAAGAAAACGCATATTGGGATGAGGAGGCGCGAGGGTGGTTGTTCGTGCGCGGGAGGCAAGAGCATATGCATGTTGTTGATCGTTCGAAGAAACCAGAGCAAACCCAATCGACAGAATTCCGTGTACAACTAACATGATTGTTGTGATGGAGCCGTGATCTATATTATTGAAGCAGCCTGAGTGAGCATTTAGAAGATATGAGTGAGTTTACTCGCAGCGTTCCTTGCATCCAAAGGGTCTTGAATAATGGAGAGTGGGGAAGAGGCGAACGGGGCAAAGATCTAATATACGGTGAGGGCAGAGGGATTGGCGGCTATATCTAAGATGGCTTAGGAAGGTGGAGAGAAGGTGAAGTGTTGATGGTGGCCGTTGACGCGCGCGAAGCGCACCCCCTAATAATGACGAACAGAGGCGCGGGGAGGTCGTCCAGTGTAATGGAGGGCGCTCAAGCAAACTACTCCTTGACCTTTGAGTCTTCCTCATTGCTTCCACATACTAGGTGTCGATCAGTTTGAGAAGAAACTAGAGAGAATCCAATTGACAGAATTCCATTTACAATCAACATGAGTGTCGTGATAGAGCCGTGGTATATATCATTGGAACGGCGACCCTTTAAAACATGTTAGCGAGTTTACTCGCAGCTTCCCTTGCATCCAAGCGTGGTCGAGTAGGTTGCACTCGAACGGAGCTCGACATATACTTCGGCATGGCCTGTCCGAGTGGGTCTAGCTGACCTGACGGAGATGAATGAAGTCCATTGGTGCCATTGGTCATCGAAGCAGAGTGGATCGTAGGCGAGGAAGTGGCTGGACGAATAAGAGGATCATAGGCTGCGCTGTTACCCAAGGGCCCAGGAACCACGGGTTGTCCTGAAGGAGCAGGTGTGGGAGCAAGAGGTGGTTTAATGAACATTGACTTTGTACCATCAACAAATCGTCCGCCTAGTGGAGGCTCGTTAGAAGGCGTAGGTACCTGTGCAGGACGCTGCGGGACAGGTGAAGAAGGGCCGGCACCGGGGGATTGGGTGGGGAGAGGTGACTGGGGAAGAGGTGATCGAGGGAAAGATGGCAAATACGGTGAGGGCATGAAGGATTGGCGGCTACCAGGAATGATTTGAGAAGAGGAAGAGGTGTTGAAGTGTTGATTGCTGGGGGTTGGGGAAGAGATGGCGGACGTTGACGCTGAAAGTGGGTCTGGTCGTGGCGAGGTGGGCTGAGATTGGGTAGCTTGCAAAGGAGGAGAAAGTGGACCCCTGTTGATATAATTCTGGGTAGTGTGCGGAGGTGATGGAACGGGCGGGCCTCTGACGGGAGGATTGGGCATCGGTGCGGTAGACATGGGTGGCCGCGAGAAATCTTCTAGTGGTGGCACAACGATTGGCTTGGGTGTGACAACGGGGGCGACGTGTTTGTTAGCAGCATTACTGACATCCACTCTCAGCGCCTCCAGTTCTCGTAATAGCTGCCTCTCATACATGATGGACGATCTCGCATGCTCGATCAGAGCGCTCGTGATGTCATCATTAGCGTGCCGATTGTACGTTTGTAGAGCCTTATGCAAGTTCTGGGAGATACCTTCCGCACGCCTCGCTAAGACTTGTTCATATTTATTGGCCTTGATCGATGAAGACTTAGAAAACAACAGCGGGTGGAGGAGCGGGACTTACTTCTTCCATCTCTTCTAATGCATCATCCACGCGGTCAGGTCGAATATTGGAACTAGCCTTGAGACGTTCGATATGTCGACGTTTGGAAATTGTGGTCTTGACTGCAGCTTGATACTCTTCTAGCACTCCAGTCCGTTGCTGAAGAGTCTCCTTGGCAGACCTTGCGTTCATTCCTTGATAGCCCAATGAGTCGCCTAGTATAACACACTCGCTTATAGCCTGTGCTTGGTCAAGATCGGCTAGGCTATGCCAGGTTCTACCCAGTTTGCGAAGTGCGTTCCCGAGTGGCGGATGGGCTTCGGTGGTAGCTCCGCTTACAAGTTTGTTACCCATCTCGGCATGAACAACGGACAGCGCTAAAGTGATGATGGATCGGCAAGGGTGTATCAGAACATCTGAAATAACCGTAGAACTTACATTTCCGTGCAAGGGCCAACTTATCTACGGCTTTTGCGGTTTCGAAGAATTGGCCTTCGAGTTTCGTTAATTCGAAGCGGGCTCGCTGCAATTCTTCATCTTCATCCGGCACGTTGCGCCTAATAAGGGTAAACCCAGACGACGTTTTCCTTCGGGGTCGAGGATTAGGTTGGTACCCGAAGTCACTTTCAATGAACGAACGCAAGTCTTCGTCATGAAGGAGAATGGGATCTTCACAGACTCGTGTCATCCATCGTTGTAGCATAATCTTGACCAGTCTGTCATCTTCTTCGTCTGTTGGCGCGGAGGTTTGGGCAAGAGGAAGGGCTGGAATGATGGTCTGCGGATTGCTATGGACGATGGACTCGTAAAATTGCTGAAATTCAGTGTACGACCGCGACACGTTCCGATATGTAGTCCCCGTAAAGTTGCTTAGGTTGGTCTTTACATGATAGATCATCAGGAAAAAGGGCAAAAGAGCTCGAAGCAGGATATAATGGACTCACTTGCGCGTCCATCTTAATGAGAACGTCCCTTCTGTTCCTGTCTATCCCAGTAATCCGAACTCGCAAGTAAGGTGCACGTTTCTCGAACGTCTTTCCATCCGACGCCAGAGTCTCCCTCGGAGATATAAGACCTGCTTCTGGCTGTCCATAGATCTGGGGCTCTTTGCCATACAGACCAGGCGTAGGACCCTTGTCTGGAGTTGGAGGTACAGACGAATCTGCACGGCGAAGAGTGGGAATAGGCGAGTCTGGAGAATGAGGGGTTGTTGGCCAAGGAGGCGTATCGTCGACAAAATCTTCGCCTCCAAACGCCGCTGCGGTTGAGTTCAATGGGTCGAACATGGCAGACTGGAATTCACAAATGTTGGTTTGCTGTGACCACCGTTGGTCGGCTACTGACTGTGGGAACTGTGTTCTTACCGTGGGAGCGAATTTCAGGTTGGCCTCCACGTTCGACTGAAGCTTTGCCTGAAGAAGGTCGGTCGTCTTGTCGCGATACCGCCAATACTTTGTGATAAAAAATCAATCTAGAATTTCCAGCGAGTATTGAAGCTTCCAATTATCTGGGTCGGCGCCATGAGGTGGGTACACACTTCACCCATCCGCATTCAGAGCAACTCACCCCGTCCTTCCAGATGACTATCATTTGCCTAAACAACGTGCCTCTGAATTGCAACTTCAGACCGCTCAAATAGGACATGTACACACTAAAGTCAGAGCCTACCCGTGAATCTCATCTTCTCCTGCGTTGGTGAGGTCGGCTTGGCCAACAGGTAGGCCTCGTACGAATGCCCGAGATAAACATCTAAAGTCGCCAAAATTTGCGATCATGTAGTTCGCTTCATTTCCTACATGGGGAACGCTCTTCCGCCCACCTTGTCTTCTGAGACACCGACCAAAAGGACAAAGGCCTGTTAAGCAAGATGAAATACCGCGACATACGATAATAATGATACCCATCGCGTGGGAGCTTTTATCCATATCGGAAATTATCTTATCTCAGGCCATTTACCTCCTCTGAGACGACAGTACAAAAGCGTTCGACTATGGTCTCATTCGCCCCATCCCCACCCCCCTTCCCGCTCCCTCAGTCGCTCGCAGAGTGCGGCGTAAATATCCGTCATGTTTCGCTCAATTTTTCGGCCATTCGCCATCTATGCCGCCTACTCACCCATTGAAACCATTGTATTCTTCTCCATCGTCGGGACACTTGCTTACTTTCACGTCCTCTCTGCGATAAAGAGCTCCCACTTTCTAGCAGCATCATCTTCCAATTATCTCTCCTTTCCCTACTCACCATCGGACGAATTAACATCTGCTGCCCATGCCACCGAATCACGCGAAGTCCTTCCTGCTCACGCTTTGTTCGAGGACAAGAAATGGGTCTCGGTTGGGGAGGATGACTGGTCTGGCTATGATGTTGAGTCAGACATAGATGGCAAATCCTTCAAGCGTGCCGAACTTCAACCGATCGACTTTGTGCTGGAGGTTTGTGACTTCTCTTCATGATATTTTTGAACTTCACCATCCGATGAACCCGCCTCGACACATATCGGGCTCGGTGCTTCTACTCCGCCGTGCTAACCTTACCTGTATGAGCCATTTACTAATTCTATCTTTCTAGAAATCAGCGAGAGCAGGCATCACTCTCTTCACCCCGCCTCTGACCGCTTCGTTCACCAACATCTCCGCCTACTTGACCCGAACGCTTACCACAAGCGACGGTCATTCATACGAAACGCTATGCCATCCTTCTCATGTCGATACGGTCGCTGCTGGGCAATCTCAATGCTTTGCCACGCCGTATCAACTCGCTGCTTCAGGCCGTTCCCTGAGCCATGCTCTTGCTTTCGCGCCGGGCGGTCGAGACAAATTTGTCAATGCCTTATCCTTGTCGCCGGAATTATCACTTGGCATCTCCGCTGATGATGCTGGAACCAAGTATACACTCGTCGGCGCCCAAGCGCCCTCGGCAAAGTCTAGCGATCAGTCGGGTACCCATTCCCTTCCCTGGTTGGCCTATGCCATGCGAGTCTTAGCCCTTCGTTTCTATCACCTCGCAAGCAAAGCCGACACTCTCGACATTCTTTTGGTCCTCACCGGTTATATTCTTATGAATGTGACCTTCCTCCTATTGGTCAGACGATCAAGAGCTCTTGGGAGCTCTTTCAGTCTGCCTGCTAGTATCCTAAGCAGCTCGGTACTTGCCATCCTTCTCAGTTTGCCCATCGCAATGGCTGCTGGAATCAAAATGGATTTTATCGCGCTTGTGGAAGCAGCGCCATTCCTCATCTGCATAGTCGGCTTTGACAAACCAATACGCTACGCCAAGGCCGTCCTAGAGCATCCTGAGGCACTTCGTCCAACTGTCGCCGACACCTCCAAGTCGTCACCCCAGCTCAAGCCATCATCTCGAATCATCCTTGAAGCTCTCTCAGAAGTATATGGTTCCATCAACAGAGACTATGTTCTTGAGATCATCGTTTTGGCCGCAGGTGCTGCTAGCAGGGTCAGTTCATCGTTGCGGGTCTCTGCGCCATCCTGACCATCGATTTAGGTTGCCGGCTTAAAGGATATATGTGCCTTGGCTTCCGTCGTGCTTGCCATGGATTCTTTCATCATGTGCACCTTCTTCACCGCTCTTTTGGCTATTATAGTTGAGGTATGTGATCCATTACCCTTTTCTACTGTCTTCAGGATACTGACACTTTCTTCCTTCTCAGGTGCGCCGAATTAAGCTCGCGACGCTTACTACCCGCCCCCGTAATACCTCTATCTCACAAACAACATCTCCATCTCCATTTTCTCGCTCCACATCATTCGTCGGTAACTCCTTTGTACCCGTCACCACCCCGCCCGCATCATCATCATCGCCTTCCATCCTTCGTCAAACCCCTTCGTCAATTTTCGATTCGAATGGACCCTATGTTACGGTCACACGCGCCATAGTGAGCAAGCTGCTTGGCACGAAGGCATCATACAATGGCTCTGGAAAGAACGATACTCATGACCAACTTGCTCAGAAACTGGAAAACCCTCCATCTCGCGTCAAGCTCATGCTCATTGCTAGCTTCCTAGCCCTCCATATTCTCAATGTAGTTTCCCCACTCACGACCCCAACGCCATACGATGTTGCGACAAATCACATCCCTTCATCGGAATTCGCTCGCCGCGTCAATATCAACTCCCCGTCTATTCGCGCTGTCTTGGATGATCTCGCTCAGGTGGAGACGACCCCCATTTTGGTCAAAGTCTACCCTCCTCTCCTCTTTGAGGTCAGCCCTCCACGCACCACCCAATCTGAGCAGTTGTCTCGCCTTGACGACTTCATGAGCGGCTGGACGCGTTTGGTTGGTGATCCTATCCTTAGTAAATGGATCGTCGCAGTCTTGGCCATCAGCATCTTCTTGAACGGCTTTTTGCTCAAAGGCATCGCCCACGGTCTTTCTGCTACTGGATCCGGCGGCGTGCGCTTCAATTCTGACGAAAAGGTCAAGGAGGCTTTAGTTCCTGCCCCCCCTGCGAAACCTGCGTTCAAGGACATCGAGCGCAGAGTCGTGTTGCAGAAGAAACTGGCCTCGCCATCCCTAGCCCTTCCTCAGATGCAAGGTACCCGCCGCAGTCGCCGACCGACCATTAGTCGCCCCGACTCGTCCTCATCGTCAGATAGCGATGACAACACCTTGCAAATCAAACTTAAGACCAAGGTTGTGAACGACACCGACCCTCTCCTCGATGCTGACGGCAACGAGTTGGAGCAAGTTGTTGTTCGTTCCCTTTCGGAGTGTATCGAAATCTTCGAGAATGGTCCTAAGCCTGTCAACATCGCGCTGAGCCAACTTAACGACGAGGAAATCATCATGCTCTGCCAAAATGGAAAGATCGCCACCTATGCTTTGGAAAAAGTTCTCGGTCCTACCGAGCTGGAACGCGCCGTCAGGGTTCGACGCGCACTCATCTGTAAGCATATCTCCTTTGACTATATGTACTTTTTGAAGCCAACTGTTCTCCCCATAGCCCGTGCCTCGGCGACCAAAACTCTGGAGCACTCGGACATCCCGTTGTCGAATTATGACTATTCGCGAGTCATGGGAGCTTGCTGCGAGAATGTTGTCGGCTACATCCCTATACCGTTTGGTATCGCGGGTCCTCTTAGGATTGATGGTCGCCTTGTTCCTATTCCCATGGCTACTGCAGAGGGTACACTTGTCGCGTCCACTTCTCGTGGCTGCAAGGCACTCAATGCTGGTGGAGGCGTTACGACCGTGATCACCCAGGACAACATGACTCGTGGACCGGCCATCGATTTCCCCTCCATCACCGAGGCCGCACGCGCTAAGGCATGGATCGCTTCAGAGTCCGGTTACGGTACCATCAAGACCGCGTTCGAAAGCACTTCACGTTTCGCCAAGCTGAAGAGCTTGAAAACTGCCATGGCTGGAAGAACTCTGTTCGTCAGATTCGCCACCGCTACTGGGGACGCTATGGGAATGAATATGATATCCAAGGGCACCGAAAAGGCTCTTGAGGTTATGCAAACCGAGTTCCCCGATATGGTCGTCCTTGCTCTCAGCGGAAATTACTGCACTGACAAGAAACCCGCTGCCATCAACTGGATCGAGGGTCGTGGCAAGAGTGTTATCGCGGAAGCCGTGATCCCGGGGAAAATTGTCAAGAGCGTCTTGAAGACGACTGTCGAATCCCTTTGCAATGTCAACGTCAAAAAGAACCTGATCGGAAGCGCTATGGCTGGCAGCGTCGGTGGTTTCAACGCCCATGCTGCGAATATCTTGACCGCTATCTACCTCGCGACTGGTCAGGATCCGGCTCAAAACGTTGAAAGTTCTAACTGCATGACTCTCATGGAACCGTAAGCATCATGATTTCATCTTTGATACGTCCCAAGTTTACACATCTTTTCCCAGAACTAACAACGGCGAAGACCTACTGGTCACTGTATCAATGCCTTCCATTGAAGTCGGAACAGTCGGTGGTGGTACCGTTCTTGGTCCGCAGGGTGCCGTTCTTGAGATGCTTGGGATCAAGGGCGCCCATGCCAGAAATCCAGGCCAAAATGCGCAGGGTCTTGCTCGTATCGTTGCCGCTTCCGTTATGGCTGGCGAACTTTCTTTGATCAGCGCACTTGCTGCCGGTCATCTTGTCCGAGCTCACCTCGTACACAATCGCAGTCAAGCGAACACCCCTGCTCCTTCTCAACCTGTCACTCCCGCTGTCTCAAAGCCGCCTTCCCCAGTCGCCGCCCTTATCAACTTGCCCGCTGTAGAAAAGGTCGCTGCCTCTCCTTCTTCGTGCACAAGTACGGATTCATTACCACCATACTCACCGGGACCCAATCCACTGATAGTTGAGAAGAAGGATTAACTTGATCTTACTGTCCCGCCGTACCGCAATTCAATGTTACCATGATCATGACTTTCTGTATACTTATCATTCCACTTTCATCGTCATATAGAATTGTGTCCCAATTTCATGCAAATGCCGTAGAGTCACAAGCGTTCAATCAAACAACCATCAACATGTTCTGTTCTGTTTGAGTTGTGATACTTGATGCATTTCTGATGGATGGGCCTTCCCTAGGTCCCTTTTAAACGCCGGCGAAGAACCTACGTAGGGGACCGGGCGCGTGGCGTCACTTGTGGAGGACAGAAGCAGCAGCGAGAAGCAGCCAATTCTAGGAAGTAAATGAAATTACCTAAGCCAACGCCTTCTCTCCGTGCTGAGTCGGCCCTCACTCCCACGGACACCTTTTCCTTGACGACTGCAAGCCCGTGAACTATAGGCATGTCCCTCAAAGCTCTATCGCTGCCCGAAGACATCTTGAGGATTATCATCGAGTCATCCGATAAATTTACGCTTCGTAACCTTCTCCTCGTCTCGAAGCAAATCCACGCTTTCGCCGAACCCATCTTCTACAGGGACGTGTATCTGGACGTATCTGGATTCCCATCCAACCTTTCTCTATTCCGTACCCGTATGACTTCTGATTCTTTACCAAGCACCACTGCTGGAAACCAAGGATACTCCCACCTAATACAATCCCGCCGTCAAAAATCCCTTTCCCTTTGCGTCAAATCCTTTTCTGTCGAGTTCGCTGCAGGTCACGATTGGGAGGACATCCAACTACTTGATAGCCTCCTCCCAACGCTCCTGAACCTTGAATCTTTCTCTTTGCACTTCCACTACTATGATGCACAAATTGGGCGATTCAAGTTCCTTCAAGACGCGCCGCTTGAGGCTTCGACATCATCCAACATGAACCTTAGGAAGTTCTCCTTCACATCAGAAAATCATGAGGGAACCATCGACATCACACCCTTTCTTTACTCTCATCCCAACTTGGAGTATATTCAACTCTACACGGATATGTTGTACGTAGATCCAGGGGATCATCAACTATCATTCCCGAACCTCAAAGCGTACGGAGGGTACCTTTCACCGCGAATACTGTCACAATCAGCTGCAGCTCTCACTTGCGCCCGCCTGCCGTTGGAAACAGAAGGAGTGCCGGAGATGCCTGTGTTATCTACCTTGTCGATTGATTCACGCCAAGAATACACCTTTGCTCCGTTAAAGGTGATCTTATCTCGAGCTCGAAACGTAAAAAACCTCGAGATCTTCGATGTAAGTATTGGAACCACCCAAAGTCAGAGACGACGTTTCTAAATCATTCTTGGCTCATCAGTTCGACGCCCGTTGGGACTTCTGGGAGGGTTTAAATGAGGTCCTCGATGGTTCCAACATCAAACACATCCGCATCGTGACTGACTCTGACTCTTACTGGAACACAATCAAAGTTCGAAGCGTCTTTGCTCGTCAAACAGATGGATTACTGGACTGCATTGAGCTGCAACGGTCGGCAGAGGGGCGCTGGTATGAGCCCAACTATGGCCAGTCTCCGATTTCCTCCCGACCAACAAGCACACGATGGTATAAAAATCAGGAGGATGCCGTGGTAGTTGAGTGGGAGTGCAGAGAGGAAGACGTTTGGCTATTGGACTGGGAGCGAGATGCTCACATCTGTCCGTGTTCCCAGTCAGATCGACGGGTCGCCTGTTTTGATTGGGGAAGAACCAAGGAAAGGCGATAGCGGTCGATGGCAGGGGGAATTTCAGAGGGTTCGAACTTCGACCATGAGCTTGACGCTTCAGACGCTCAGTGGAAGGGTTGATGAATCTCGCCTTCGGACATAGTTGTTTCCGGCTGAAGGTTGAACGTTGAAGGTTGAAGGGGAACCGAGCTTCGACGAATAATGGCCGAAGGGTCGGCCCTACAACCTGGAACCGCTCGCCTAGCAACCTATCAATCCTCGTGCACAAGCAGCAGCACCATATTTATATTGATGATGTCGAAGAATATACGTAGATGGTCCATGATCCAATTAGTCCGTAAATAATATGAAAAGGTGGTAGATGGGGGAGAACCGTTCTAAGGATCAACACAACGATAATGCATGATGTACCGAAGATACGAAGAGGACGAATGCGACAAATCGGGAGGGATGCAAAGCAAAGATGTGTCCAGGCGGGATTCAAGAGCTGCATGATAGTCGTTACAATGATATTTACTCATGAAAAGTGCAGAGCAATATGAAGAGGCGAAAAATCAGGTAGCTCATGGCGAGTCGCAAGTAGGAAGCTTGAGATCCTTGAGCTTTCGGCTGTTTCGGAGATCATGATGTTAGTATTCGGCAGAGCGGTCATTGTCATTAGCAACTCACTCTTTGTTGAAGAGCCCCCAGTGTCCCTATCAACAGAAATCAGTTAGATTATATTTAAGTAAGGCAGACGAGACGTACTTCAACACCACCGAAGCGGAGATCTTTCCACTCTTCGTCGAAGAGCTGAGAAAGGTTCAGTACCGGGTAATTGGGAGATCCAAGGAAACCTCACCTCGAAGTAGAAATAGGGGATTCCGGCTGTGTTCGCCCGACAGACGAAATCATCAAGGAAAATCTATTGAGTGATGTGTTCGTCAGTTGTCGTCGACGATTTAATCAATGCAATCCGACCTGAAGATTGGCTACCGAAGCGTCCGAGGCACCATTGTTAGCGTTTGAAACATCTGATGACGCCTAATAAAGGTATAAGTATATCAACGGAATATAATGACAGGTTAACGCACACTGGGCCATCCAGTCTCAGCGATGTACATCTTCGGTGAGTTGGCCAAAGCTGCAGCGGGAGTAACGTTGGTCTCCTCGAAGAAGTTAACCACCCAGTCAGTGGCGGCTGAAGCGGTAGTGTTGGCAAACCAGGCATGCACGTTCGACAACTACGTCAAGCCGATGAGCAAAGCACACCATGTGAGAAAGAAACTGAAACACGCACGCCATAGTCGATGCTGCTCAGGACCTGAGTGTTGAAGAAACTTCCAGCGTCAGAATTACCGACGGGAATGTTCTTCGGAAGATTCATGCTGGTGAGCATAGCCTTGGTGTCCTGAATGTAGCGAATAAGGAGAGCAGCCCCTGCAAACCAGCCGATGTAAGCCCGGATTCTGAACAACAACAGCGATATACGGCACACCTTGTGCACCAACGGCGCCATTAGGATCAGTTCCGCCATTATTGGTACCAAGGTAACTGATAGAGCTCGTTAGCATCAGGTGATACAATCATCTGCTCTAATACGCACTTTAACATGAACTCATTACCGACGGTGACGCCAGCAATGTGATCCGTGCCATAGGTCTCGATTGCTTTCCGGATAATATCTCGCTGGCGGATATACACCTCATCGTCACCAGGTAGCGGATAATTTCCGACATAAACCTGCATGTCGACTTTCGTCTGCTTAATCGCTTCGAGCTGGATGTGAAAGAGGCGATGAGATGCGATGAGATCAGCTTAGAGTGATCACATACCACAAGCGCAGTTTGATTGCAATCTGCGCCATAAAGACGAACCCGAGAGGTCAACTGAGACAGAACCTAAGAATAGCGACATGTCCATCAGGGGTCTGGACATGAGGAGACAATTAAAATTGTGCCCACTTGGATATCTTTGATTACGGCCTCTACAGCAATGCAAGCGGGTTAGCCTGGCCGTTCCGTATGCGGTGGAATAGCCGATAGCCGTACGCACCAAGCGAGTTACCGCACTCTGGGAGCAGCGAGCCCTCTGGTGTATACGCCATTCCGTAGAATGCCTTGTGAAGTTTTGGATCTTTCACGAAAGTGCTTGGGTCATTTGGATCCGTTTGCGTGGGTCCATTAGAACCGGACGAAGGTGAAGACGAAGATGACGAAGAAGAGTTTCGCTGCGAGACAGCCACGCCGACTCCAACAGCGATACCGATGATGCCAACGAGAGCGATAATTGAACCAATAACCTAGAGAAATGGTTTCGTACATGAGCGCCAGTCCGTAGACCACAAAACAGCACAAGGAACGCACAATCCACTTGGAGCGGCGTTTCTGTGCAGCACTCTTCTCCATAGCGTGGGCGAGACCGGTGCTGCTTCCGTTGACGTATTGATAGTTTGTGTTATTTGTGTAAGACATGGAAACCGGGATGGTCAACGGTCAAAGATGTAATACAATGAGGAAAGAGTGTGAGGCCAACTGTCCGAGCAGCCAAGGACTCGAAAGCTGGTTAAGCGACGAAGAGAGGAAAGGAAGAGGTTGGGTGTTGGGGATGGTGGCGGTCGTGAAGAGAGAAAGGTTGTGCGTAGAGTGGGGAGGGGAGATGATCGTGAAAAGAGTCGCTTGTGTTGTTCGAATGCCAAGTGGACAGCAGCCGCTCGCCACTTGAAAGTTCAATCACAGACACAACAGTCACGTGGCAGGGGCCTCATAAGAGGAACAAGCTCAAACAAGAAACCCAAGACGAAAACAAATGATTACTTGGGTTGGCCTTGTGCGACCAAGTTCACCGGTAAAGTACACAAAAAAGACCACGATTTACTGTTAGAAATAAGGAGGATAATATAAGTAGAGTACATTTATTTCAGGCCTCTGGGTCTTCTAGCCAGAGCGGAAGCATGTGCCCCATACGCAGCACTTTCGTCCGTAGATATTTGTCCAAGTCCTCGCCATGCACGGCGCCGCCACCAATAAGCGTCGCGCCTGCAGGCCTGTCGGCCTCGGCCCCAGCGACAATCTTTTCTGAGAAAGGCTCGGGGCCAAGAAGTGGGTTGGCGGTAATAGCAAGGTTGGGATTCCGTGCCTTCCAACTCCGAGGTATCATTGGCACGCGATCAACGACGGACACGCCCTCCGCTTTGAGTGCCTCGATCTTGTCGGGATTGTTCGTCAACACCCTCACGCCGTCTCCAAGCCCCAGATCCCGTAATATCGCACCAGCGATTTCATACCCTCTCTCGTCCGCTTTATGCCCGAGCATCAAGTTGGCCGTAACGGTGTCATGACCTAAATCTTGCAAATTGTATGCACGAATTTTGGAAAGAAGTCCGATCCCGCGGCCCTCCTGGCGTAGATAAACGACGGCACCCCGTCCGGGAATCTCTGTGGGCGGGTATGTAGGAAGTGTGATGGGTTGAGAGATTTGACGTATGGCTTCGTCTAGCTGCTCTCCACAGTCGCACCGCATACTCCCCACAGTCTCGCCTGTGAAACACTCTGAATGTATACGGATGAGGGGAGCCGGGACATGGTGATGGTATACGGGCTTGGATGTGTGGGAGTTCGGCGAAAGAGCTGTTTTCGAAGTAGGCGACAATTTCCCAACATAAGCCCCCCGTGTAATCCGATCCATTTCCGTCTCGGAGTCGTTCCATACGGAGTCTAATGATTGGGATCTAATGTGGAGGGATGATGACGATGAGGCAGAGCTCGAGAACTGTGCTGGGTCGATTACGATGGCCAGGTGCTCCTTGTTATCGCGGTTATTGTGATACAGATGCAGGAAGGCTGGGCCATGCGGGGTAGGGATCCGGGTGCGAGCCATACATTTTACCTCCAACGGCGGCGGGATCGCGACCGCGGATATGCGTGTTTCTGATAGGGATTTAGCGATGACATCTGAGCCGTTGGGAGCGGGATTTGTTGCCGTCTGAGGGCGACGCTTTTTGGATGCTGGGGGAGTGTTTGCCGTGTTGAGCAAGTCTTCACATGGTGCACCGTTTTCTTTCCCATCTCCCAGCTGCAAACGTTTGCTGCGGGGAGCTTGGCGACTGACATAGACCATTCGCCTGCGTCTCTCTTCCCTTTCCGTGGCATCCTCTGGCGCGAATTTAGACCAGTCTATACCGCCCTCATCTTGAGGCAGCATGACACCGGGAAAGAAGTCGTGATGGTAGTGGTTCCTAGTGACATGGGGGCCTGATGCAAAGGCAGCAGCGATGAGCAAGGGGTCCAGCTCAGCATCCCGTCTCTGTAGGACAGACTTTGGGGTTGGGATCATTGGCCCGGTAAGCATCTCAAGGAGAGCTTCATCGGAATGAGCCAAGTCTGCCTGATGAAGCATCTGGAGAAAGGAGGTAAATGGTGGGTGAGGAAGACCGGAAGTGCAAGAGGATGAATATTGGGAGAGACTGACCGATGAAAGCTTCAAAGTATTTATTAGCCCGAGCGAGGTCGGGGGAAATGACCGGCTATTCACATGGATTGGTCAACTCCAGCTTGTCTCGTCTCAAAGTCCGTTAGTGATCAGCTGATGTAAGCACTCCCACGCGACGGTGCCTGTTCTCCCAGGTTCTGGTCACTCACTGCGATCACGCGTCCATTTGCTGAATTTTTTGCGAAATGCTGGTTAAGGAGCCTACATTGTTACATATCAACGGGGTCTGGCTCTAATCGTCTGTCCAATGTCTGTCATTACCCTACTCTACCCTCATAATATAGTCCTATGTCTGGCCATCGTCCACGTATCAAGCATGAACCAGACGGAAAAAATGAGAGACAACGCTTGGACAACGCCATTATGGCCAATGTGTTCGGGCTGATCGTAGGATCATAGTATCCATATAGTTGGGGGGGGTGATACATCGTCAGCCATGATTTGACTGTGCTTGCACAAGCGATGATTGAGCGACCGGGTGGGAAAGGTATATCGAATCATCGGAATCAGAGCGGCCATGCGATGTAGAGGATGTTGTGGACGCCGAATCCGATGAATGATGCGTTCGACTGAGCAGAGCAGTCTGGTTACCAAGTCCTTCGTAAGATGGTGGTCGAGGCAGGTAAGGCGGCGGAGGCTCCACAAACGATACAGGACGTCTCAGTCTCTCCGCTTGTTGCATTTCCTCCATCTCCCGTTGTAACCGATGCCTCGCAACGACATCAGCGATCCGATCCCTCCTGGGTGTGCGGCGGTAACTGTATAGACATCTGGTGATGCAAACGACCAGAGCCAACGCAGCAAGTCCTCCGAATACCTCGAAGAAGATAGCAACAGGCTTTTGTTTCGTTGGACCTGTGCGTCTGTCGCGCGGAGGTGGTGGTGGAATGTCCCCTTCTTCGAAGGGTTCTGGGACCGGAACGGGCGTGGGTCTGCTTGGTAGGTGGGTACCAAGTTTCGGGGGAATATGTGGACCTTTGGTGCGGGTCGTCGTAGATCTGAACGAAGTAGGCGTCTGTGTGCGACGGTGGGAAAGGGAAGATGATGTGGGGGCGACAGATGTAGAATTGGTGAAGAGTGAGGTAGGGCTAGACGAAGTGGCCGACAAAGAGGCCGACGATGTCGGTGCTGCCAAAAATCTAGAATATGTCGGCAGTAGGATTGAATGAGCATAATTTTGTTTAGCCCCGGATATTGTGCAACGTACAGAGGCGAGAAACAGAGCAAAAAGCAAACAGTATAGAGAAGGATGCGAGAGCAAATAAACATGCCGCGAAAGCAGGTGGGCTGGGTATTTGTGTCAAGGGGAGTAGTTGGAAGAAATGAATGAAGGGGGCATGGTCTAAGGAGGGCTAGCGTTGGACGAGGTGCTAGCGAGGACACAAGGACGCTAGTGGTCGTTAGCAGAGACGTTTTGTTGGGCGAGCGGGGGGACGCCACGACGTCGCGCTCACCGTCGCCAACGATGCCCAAGGAATCCCAGAAGATGGACGGTGAGTGAGAAAAGACAGAAGGAAACGGCACCATTTTGGCGCGGTCACGGTTTTGTGACAACGGACTTGGAATTTTCGCAGCACAAGATCCCTATCTACGGCAAAACAAATGATCCAGCTCATTCAAATGCAAGCTTACAACATCCCCATTACTACTAGTAAGGACGCCTTCGTTGTCCATGCAAAAAGCAACTGGAGATAATGCGAGCTGGTCTGTATTTATTACTCCTAGATATTACTCCAGAAAATTGTGCACAACGGTGGTCAATACGCCGCGATAGTAGGCTTTTCTAGATTCTACAACCCCGGCCCCCGGATTGAAACCACCTCGAGCCACAAGGCGGTATTGGTGGGAATCAAGAGATGTCAGCAAGGGGGATACGCATTCGCCAGCGAAGATACGGACATCAGCAAGGTCGGAAAAGCTGTAATGGTCGTTGAGTAAGGACTATCTCATGCTGGGCGTTCAGGGATGACCGAACGGTCGGGGTAAAGGCGTGAGGTCTGCATGAGGTTAGGGTGATTGAGAATGATCCCTCTCGCCGCGGAGTCTCGCGTCCATGGAAAGCCTCAACATCTTCGGTGAAGAGGAGGTCGTTACAGCAAAATAAACTTGTATATTCTGCCAAGATTATGCGGATGATAATGTTGACAGTTGACGGTAGAGAAATCGCGTTTCGTCGGGTTACATGGCATCGAGAAGAACGGACCAAACGGTAGATAACGCGCCTTGGCGATGAATATGATTGCTGAAGATACATGGGTGAGACAACAGTCGACTCGGGCGTATCGGTGATCACGGTAGAGGTGAAGATAGGTGGAGTGATCTTGCAATCGAGGCGATGCTCCCTCAAAGCCCAGTGGATCGGGTCATTTTCAATGGGAGTCTGTCGCCCTCCGTAGAGTCCCCTCGATTGGTGTCGTATTCGTTTCCCAAGAAGTGGGAATAAGCGGCCTGATGTTCGACTCTCAACGGTGATCTTTTGCCGACGTTGCGTTGTTTTCATAAAAGGAAGGCTCCTGAGAAGTGATACAACCCCGTGAGTTAAGAGAGTCGAGGTCTTTAGTTGCCCTGGAATAAACCTAGCGCACTCTTGGAGCTTGAAGATCCACGAATGGCGAGAGCTGAAAGAAGAGGAGGCAAGAAAACGAGTCGACAGCGACCAAGAAAGACAAAAGGCGAAGCGATCTTCATACGGTTGGAACGTTGGAACGTGGCGGCCATAATAAATAACGGGTCAAATAAATCCCAAGTTGACGAACATCAGCTTAAGATGGATATGAACGAGAGAAGACAAAAGCCTCCTTGGATTCGCGCAGGTGACGACGCAAGGTATGATATATGAAGCCTGGTATAAGTCGTTCTCGTTTAGCGTGACAGTAGAGGAAGTCGCTTGAGTTCGAACTATGTTGCAGACACCGATCGCGATCAAGGCACCTCAGCGATGAACGTAGAGACATGGCTGAGACAATAGTCAACTCTCGGGCACACCGATGGCCACAAAAAAGCGGAGATTGGTGGAGGGATCTTGCAATCAAGGTGGTCCTCCCTCTATATAAGGCTCAGTTGATCGGGTGATTGTGAAAGTCCGTCGCTCTTAGAGTCCCCTCGATTGAAATGTCGATTGAATTGTCGTTAGATCTCCGAGAGAGGAGACGTTGTGGAGGTGGTGGTGTGTGTGTCGGTATGTGCGTGCGTGCCCTGCGAAGCGGTGCGGGAGACAATAAATGGGAGCGAAGCCAAGGCGAAATTCGAACTTGTGTTGACGTCGGTCAGTCGATCGATTGTAGTAAATAGCAGATGGTCGAACTGAGCTCGTGTTGACAGCGGGCAGCGTCAGATAATAACACTCGTATCGAACTTGGGCAGGCAGACAGTCGGTAGCTCGATCACTTGTAGTTGTAGTTGGCGGAGAAGGCGGGAAGGTGAGAGTCGAGCGAAATGGGGAGGAATATGCTAGAAAAGAGTACATGAATAAAAAGAAGAGGCCTCTGGAAAATGAAAGGTTGGAAAAATCAGTTTGGTAGATTGCTGTGGTTTGTAGAGAAAACATGAATTTGTAATACTAAAGGAGCTTGTATTAAGGTAGTGGTTTGAGCAGTAGAAAGAGGGTCATAGAACAGAAACATGAATAATGAGAGGTGTGATGAGAATCGAGTCGAGAATGACACAGTTTTCTCAGGAAAGGAGTCCGAGTAGCGAATTGATTCGCAAATTGGGTGTGAGAGAGTAACGAGAGAATGGGTTTGAGAACCTGTATGTAAAGCACGAAGATGGATGGGGAGGGACTATAGTGGGTGGGCGTGTTGGAAGTGCGGAAGTAGGAAGGAAAACTCAAAAATGGAAATGAGCGACATGTGATCTAGGGGGGAGTGAAAGGGGAAGGGGGAGTTTCGAGTGGGGCAGAGAGTTGGGAGGCGAAACGGCCGAGGAGCGCCAAGCCAGAGCCAGAGTGAGTTCCGTTCTGACAACGATGAGAATCTCATACCTGAAGGCCAAAATATACGGCACCAACCTAAATCGCCTGCAGAGCAAAGCAAAAACGAAAGAGGCCAGAAACAAGCACTCACCGCCACGTCGTCGTCGAGGACATGTTGCATATACTAACACGACGCGGATGCCCAAGACAACGGCAGGTTTGGGCCCTACGAAAAGATGTTTGGACCAAGAAAGGATACGACTGGTCTGCCGTGGCTGGGAGATATCCTAGCGTGTGGACTAGAAGAAGATTTCAGAGACGAAGACAACATAATTGAAACCGGAGAATTGAGGCTATCGCGCATAACCGTCGCGGAATCAGCCTACCTCATGTGGAAAGTACGATGCGAAAGCCAAGCGAAAGGGTAATCCAAAACAACACCCCACATACAATACAGGAATCAAGGGTAAATGGCAACACGCAATGAACCAGGGGTTGGAACTGGACAGAAAACTCACAAATGCTCGGAAGTTCGGACAAAAGGTGACTCCGAAGAAGAGAGTATATGACACTGGGAGGGGTGTGTTGAAAGACAGAAAGAACCACCCTCAGTCGCCCTGTAATGAACCTAGCAAACTCTTGAAGCTTGAAGATCCATAAAGGGCGAGAGTTGAAAGAGGAGGGAACAAGTCAACGGCGATCAAGGCAAATCAAAGGCGAAAGCGACCTTCACAGTGCGAGGCTGAGGGCAGCATATCTGGGTTGAACGCGGTGTTGTGAGAACGGCGTCTATCCCCGACGGTCGGTGGTCAGAAAACTGAAGGTCGGCGACTAGTCGAGGGGGAGGTCGGGAGACGACCTGTCCGGCCTGATGGTTTGTTAGGGTAGGACCGACAACAGGAGCTTCTCCTGACCTCCCTTGTGCTTGTTAGCTTGTTACCACCAATCAACCACCAATATTGCAGCGATATAAAGAACTTCAATCTACCTTAAAGTTGAATTTAACTGCAGTACGAAGCAGCAATGGCGTCAAAAACATTGAACAGCTCGTGGTGGCGAGACCAGTTGACTTACCATCCATCAAATCAGTCTCATGCAGAAATACCGTCGAAATCTTTCTCCAGCATGCAGTAAAAGTTGTTCGTGGCTATGAAGACGAAAATGATGCGATACAAGGGAAATACTCACCCTTATTGACTTGTTCAATGTCAACACTGACCACGGGGTTACACAAATTCAGCGCGGGGCATCCCGCAGCTTCAAGGCTGAGTGAGCTAGAATTCTACGAGCCCATCAGTGGTATGGATGCCAATAGCGTGGAAGATGACATCGGCTATAACAAGGCAAATGAATTGCTTGACGAGCATCAGCTTGAGATGGATGTGAATGAATGAAGATGAAAGCCTACTTGGGTTCGTGGGGACACACGGGTGACGAAGCAATGTATAAAGCCCAGGTAGTCGTTCGTCGTTCTCCTTGAGCAGTAACGACCGGCGAGATAGTCGCGATATCGATCGCGATTCGTGCAATGGCACCTCCAAGTTCAGAGTCCAAGACGACGGCGGTTGCAAAGAGTAGAGCACAACATTCAGGTGTCAAGCGACAATGTGCCGATCTAACCAACCATGCACTTCTGATTTCGAAGATTGACAATCTAGGCAAACATGCTGCATCGATGAGGCAATGTCGACATCGATCGACCTCGTTTGCGCCGGACCATGAACATACTTACATATTCGTATATCACGATGCCAGGCTCGCGTATGATGATGAGGGTCTGATGATAAGATAGAAGAGGAAGTTATTTTGGCGTGCGAGCCGGTGAGAAACTGACATGGCGTCTACTGTGACTTGGGGCATCAATGTTGACTGGCGCTGGTCGCTGTCGTGGACGGTGAGCACGACGGGATGGTGGTGGTGAAGAATGAAGAGGGTGGCAACGCGACTTGGGCGTTTTGGGGCGGGCCGCCACACGAGTATGGCGCAAGGATACGCGGAGTTGGAAAAAAGAGAAGCTTCCCTGAGGCACGAAGGTAAATTGGGTTTGCTAATAGGCAAGGCCGTCTCAGCAACCCAAAAGCAATTGCAATAGTCACCTTTTTCCCTTTGTCTCCCTCCCCGCACAATGAGCCATATCAACGGGCCCTCGCAGGCCAGCTCGTCATCGACGCGTCTAATTCCTCAGTTGTACGTGTTTCATTTGGCTCTTTGTCTCAGCAGCCCCTAACCGTTGCCCAATGTCTTCAGCTCAACAAAGGAACTAAGACCGCGGGTGGTTGAAATACTTTCACATACTGCAAATGGATGTCTTTCAGAGCTTGGCTACTTCCCTGGAATGGCCCAGCGGCTGCAGGAGATGGAAGGAACTGCAGCAAAATGGCAGCAAGAAAACATCAAGCTCTTCGCCGATAACCGTACGCTCTCAATCGCATATAGCAACGCTACAGCCATCCTCAAATTGCAAGGCAAAGACGCGTGGCTTCTAGAGTACCAGCGGTTGCAAAGTGAACTGCAAGCGGCGCGTAACGAAATGGCCGCCTTGATCAAAGACCGGACCGCAATGCAACAGCGCATAACGGCCTTGTCGTCTGGGGAGGAAATGCAAGAGCTACTCAAGAACCACGAGAATATGAGGAGAATGTTTGCTCAGCTCTGGGAAGAGAACAAAGAATTGAAGAAAAGACCAATGCCTGTTGCGCATCAAATACCAGTTCCCAGTGAGCCTTCCATCAACGCAATAGTGCAGAGATTCGCGTATACTGACTTGATTTCGCACGACGAAGATAATCATCATGTACGCTTCTTCTTCTCTTCGCAACACCTAAGAGTTTATTGATCAGGTTTTGTCTAGCAGCACCGGCGATCCTCTAGCCATCGCGAACCAGTCAGTCAAGCCTCTCGTGTCAATTATGCATGCGGGTGCTGACTTACCTTTTCATTTTTCTTCAGGCAACCAACCAACAGTTCATACACCCATCCCGGCAGTTGGTGCATCATGTTCCAGTTCCAATTCCACCTCAACCCGTTGTGCCGTCCAATGGTCGTCAGATGCTAACCATCACTGCTCCTCCTCCTCCTCCAATGGCCTCTTTAGCATCACCGCCGAGCAGTCATAATGGTGCACTTACCATCAACACTCAAATGCACGCAACATCCAAGCACCCTCCGTATACGCCGATAACCCCGAGTCAGAGCGCTCCTCAACCTCCCCCGTCGCATCCGAGTCAGCACTATCGCCCCGAGCTATACACGGCCTGGCCAGGACCACCACCACCCCCACCACCACCTGCTTCAGCACATCCAAGTTCACATTATAATCCTCAGACTGTTGATGCCCCTTCAACATCGCGACGGGCCTCGTGGCACCATCCTCCTCCAACAAATCCAAACAGCAATAGCTTGCGGCACGCGATATCGACATCTCCCGTGCCGATTGCCCAATCCATCCCATCCTCAGGAATTGCCAGGCTATCACCACTGTCCGACATTGGTCGACGTTCTGTGTCAGAGACCGGCTCTCATCGCGGAAGAATCTCAGAGCAACCATCCTCGGGGGCTTCATCGAGGCGAACATCGTCGTCCTTCAGTCCCGAGGAAGCACATGAAGCCTTGACGCCGATATCCCCGCCAACCCCCTCGAGGGGATCGCCAAAGAATAGCTTACTCTTGAAACGATCGTCAATAGATATGGCCAGCCCGGAGGATGGTGTTATCATGGGTGAAATTTCTCGTAAACGCCCGAAAATAGAGACATCTCCAACAGTCCTCGCGGAGGTGAAGATTCCCGAAAGCCCTATGGTAGAAGCTATCGCTGGGGTCGAGCAGATGGCTGTTCGGGATTCGCCCACGGTTCACTCCGAAGCTGAAGTAGTCAAGCAAGAGATTGTTGCTGAACCAGAGGAAATGATGCAAGTGGATGCGCCAGAGGCGGAGGCAGTGACGAATGAGAGTGCAGGTGCTGATGATCCCGTCGACACTGGCGATGTCGAGGACTCGAGCGATGATGCAGAAAGCGGAGAGCCCGTGGAAAGGCCACTCGAAGACCGCGTAGCCGAACTTACATACCAAGATGATGATGGTGTGTTGACAACGTGTTATCTTTGCATGTGAGTCCGCCAGGATTCCTTGACGTGTCTTTTCGCTGATTTCCCATGTCAGGCGCCGTTATTCCAAAGGTTCGATTCAGGAGCAGCCCAAGCCTTGGGTGAACGCGACGCTCGAGGTTGTAGTGCCTCACTTTGAGACGTTGCATCCGACTGCATGGGAGAAGACACGCACCCTTCCCGCATGATAGATTCTTTCTTTCTTTCCTTTTCTTCGTAGACATTCCGTAAGCTTATTCTCTTCTCTTCTTCCGGGGCTACTCCCGCTTCGCTGTATCGTATACCTTGTGACCGTCTTGTCTTCTTACGCGCATGCTTGTTTGTATCCTTTACCCGTCGTTCATCGACACAGTCAGCCATTGCAGTACGATCAGTAATTTATAGACTCACGTGCAGTTAACGTCATTATGTGCCTTCGTCGATTACTACTTACCACGAATTTGCGAACCCCATATGCAGATGCATCTTTCCCCCAATCCCTCACTGTATGGCTTCAAGGACGTTGACGTTGAGGACGTGGCTGCCACAGCTTTCTCGCAATCGAACGACTGTACTTCAACAACGATTCTACCGATCGTCGACCTCGAATGCTAGGGCCCCCGAACGTCCAAATTTTCCATGTGTCGATGCGCATGCTAACCGCGAATCACTGCTGGCATCACGGACTAAGCGCGCCGCTGTCGCTGAAGACGATGAGGAGAGCGGTCCAGAGCCGCCTTACGCCCGACCGTCGCCAAAGTCCTACCTCAAGTTCCATTCATCCGACCCTCTCCAACTCACGTACGGGTCGACTCTACCTTCCTTCGATATCGCATACGAGACTTGGGGGACGTTATCCGAGAAACGGGACAATGTCATCTTGCTGCATACTGGGTTGTCTGCTTCGTCGCACGCGGCCTCTACGCCACTCAATCCGTCGGAGGGCTGGTGGGAGAAGTTCATTGGACCTGGGAAGGCGTTGGATACCAATCAATTCTTCGTCATCTGCACGAATGTTCTTGGTGGATGTTATGGTACCACTGGTCCTTCATCGATCGACCCGTTGACGGGGTCACCGTATGCGACTACCTTCCCAGTGATATCCATCTTCGACATGGTCCTTGCCCAGTTCCGTTTGCTCGACCATCTGGGCGTGGAGAAACTCTATGCCAGCGTCGGGTCGTCTATGGGTGCGATGCAGAGTCTTGCTGCGGGTCGTTTGTTCCCAGATAGAGTTGGGAAGATAGTGAGTATCAGTGGTACTGCGAGAAGTACGCCTTCTAGTATTGCCATGCGATTCGCACAGCGGAGCGGTAAGGAGATTTGCGGTTCCCATTGTTCGAACTCCCTCTGACTCTTAGAACAATAACAGTCCTCATGGCGGACCCGAATTGGAACAATGGTTTCTACTACGACCATCTACCGCCTCATACCGGAATGAAACTAGCTCGGCGTGAGTTCCTTTTCATTTTACAACGCCAATAGCCATGTTTATGGGTTGCTTAGAAATCGCTACCATCACTTATCGTTCTGGTCCAGAGTGGGACCTTCGCTTCGGACGCAAATTCAGGTCGTTACCCCCATCTGAAGCATCTTCCGATGGTGCCCAGGGACAGCCACGAGTTCCGGCTCTTTGTCCTGACTTTCTCATCGAAACTTATCTTGATCATCAGGTTAGTGCAAAGAACTTCTTCGTAGATTCTTGGCTTCGTGCATCGAGATCTCCTTCTCTCCAAATGACTAATACCCTTCTACCCCTAGGGCGAGCAATTCTGCTTGAAATATGACGCAAATTCGCTCATATATATTTCCAAGGCGATGGATCTATTTGACTTGACGTCACCTGCTCTGGAATCTCTACAGTCCAGCCTTATATCCTCAACCAACCTAGAATCAATACCTCCTCAGCACCTTTCTCACTCCAAGTCACATCCTCCGCCACCGAATCCGCCACCGCATCTACCCGAATTAGCTGCTGGCCTTCAACCTCTGGCACGCATCCCAACCCTTATCCTCGGCGTACAGAGTGATATCCTCTTTACTGTCGAGCAGCAGAGGGAAGTTGCCGATGCACTGCGGATGGCAGGCAACCATGCCGTGAGCTATTATGAACTTGGGGGCGTGTGGGGTCATGACACTTTCTTGTAAGTCAGCTACTCCGTCATGGTTAGCAACTTCGTAACGCGACTGTCTAGACTCGATGTTCTGAATGTCGGTGGTGCAATACGGGGTTTCTTGTCTTGATTATGTGTACAACCGCCTGTTTATCGCTCGTACGATCGCACACTCATTTATAGCAACTCCAAGGGGCTTCCTAAGACTCAGAGGCTATAGGACGGTCTATACAGGGTGTCATATAGCATGTATATCAGGAGTGGCTATTACACAGGGCTACGCTAGGTCAAGTACCCCTGGCCTTGCCCTTTTTCTTCCGCTTGCTAACAGCTGCCGAGCCATCCGGTTCCGTCTTTCCTTCCTCGACACTCTCCGCAATCACTGGAGCGATGGCGGCATACTCAGCACCAACGAGCAAAGGGAAACCGACAGGCGGGTTACGGTGTTGCCAGTTCACCTTCAGGCGCGTCAGAAGAAGCTCCAGCGTGTCGCGAAACCTCCAATGTGAGCTCAGACAGCCCTCGAACCAGCGCTCTGTTGTTCCAAAGACGTAGGCGGCCACCCATTGCCACGAATCGCGGAGCGGACATTTTTGCGTCATGAAGAGGACTATAACGTTTCGAATGTAGGCCTGGCGTTCCCATGGCACGACCTGGTCCGGATTAATGTTTGGGTATAGCCATTTTGGCATTCGGGCGCAGGACCATAACGGAGCTCGATGGGCATGCTCCCAACCAGTCAGCCCGACAACGACATCAGCGACCCGCGCATGTGGATCAGTTGGCGTTGGTGCTGAGTAAACGCGTAAGTCGACCATAAATCGTGACATCCGCATATCGCTATGATAAATTCCAAAATTAGGGCTCTGCAACACTGAACGCGCCGCATTGCTAGCTTGCAAAGGCAGGTCACTTGGTAAGTAGAACCCGCCTGCGTGGAATGGGATAAGCATGACCATTCGCTTCCATGTCTCCCGGATCCTTTCGACGTCTTGATCGCTGAGCCGTGGACGGTCGCCATCTCCCGTGGATCTGGCCATTTCACTTGCTTGGGGTGATGAGAAGACACGCTCGACGCGCGCCGCCAACGCTCGCAGATACTCCTCGTTGGACCGAAGCGCTCGTTGTGGAGGCAATGTCACCAAGGGGCCTTGGTCGAAAGCGGGTGCGAGGAGAAGTGCTGTGTTTTCTTGGACGGTCGCTCGCATCTGTTGCATCCCTTTTGGTGAGCCTTGGATTTCGGTATTTATTTCACCGCCTCGATGATTGAACATAGCCAAGAGGATCTCAGCAACCTTCAAGATCACTACCTGCTGGTCCTTGGTGCTTAATTCAGGCCAGACTTCGTCAAGAGGCACCCCACCGATCTTCGAAAAGAGGCGTCAGTGACGATGCTGTGGCTCCCCGGTCAACAGCTCACTTTCTGAAGAAGTACAACTTCCGCGCCGATGTCATTCGGTAAATAGTCGATAAATGCGTATACTTGTGGGACCACTAAGTCCAACGGGTGGGAACGCATCCTGGCCGTCATACCAACCTTATTGGAGATAAAGCCGTTGTGAGGGATGGGAAATATAGGTGACGTACCAGAGCTTGGGTGGTGAGATGTGGACGGCCTCGGGGGAAATGAGCCATCATGGAGCGAGGCCCCAAAGGCACTGACTCTGGGTCGAACGTAATCATGATCATCTTAAATGAATGGTGGTTGACATTGGTGTCGGTAGCAAATAAAGAAAAGAATGCAAGCCTACGTTGTCTCCTCCCCAATGAACGTCATTGCAACCGAGTATCCTCGGCTGGATTTCGTGGGAGGAATGTGCCCCAACTATTGGTTTTCGCACTTGGTGCTCCTTCGCGGCCGTGGCAATGGCGAAAGTCTTCAAGGCGTCAAGGTTGATGTGGGGGAAGAAGGCGGACATGTTTCCTCAAGGTACTGATGTCCGACGGCTGTCACTTTATACTCCATGAAGCAAGAGATTGGGTCACAGAAGAGCGCGATGCTTTCCAGCGGTTCAACGGGCTTAAGCCATGTTCATGAAGCGTGTTCGTTCGTTTGTGATCATATCAAAGAAAGGTGAGGTAGACGGCTGGAGATTCTCCGTAACACGGTCGCCCTGCTTTTGAGGGGCCAAGTCCCTTGATTTCCATCAAAAACTCGCACCTGGGACTCTGAACAATCCCCCTTTGTATCGCACATTTCATGGCCTTCCATCAATCTACTACAAGAACTTCAGGGCATCCTAAGAAGAGGGGCAAAGCAAAGGATGGCTCTTGTCGGTTCGGTGAATAGATTGAGGCGTACCGTGGATAATTCAACCTGTTGTAGTAGATGATAAAGGGCGCTGACCCTGGATCCAGAGGACTCAGGAAAGCACAAGCTTCCACACAAGCCTGAAGGTTATGGTTATTGCGTGTGCCGGATACATTACTCGCTCCCCTTGGGTTCCAGAGATAGAGCAAGACAAATATCTCTGGCAGCCTGCGAGTTCCAGGGAAATTACGACTGTTGGGAGAGCATCCCAGAGCTAGCAGTTGCCTAACTTGGAAGTATCAAGCGCCATCCGTTCCCAAATCAGGGACCAATCTCAGTTTCATACCTCCCGCAGTCCACACTTCGTCATGAACCGCATCTTTGGTTCCTCTGCCAGTAAAAAACCCAAACCGTCATTACAAGATGCCATTGCTTCGGTGATTGATCCTTTCTTGTTGTGCGAGGTGGCGTCATATTAATTAGCGTCTTTGATTACCAGACCGACGCCAGGATGGCAGCTGTGGAAGTCAAAGTCAGAAAGCTTGACGGCGAACTTGCGCGGTATAAAGAACAAATGAGTAAGATGCGTAACGGACCAGGCAAGGTAGCTGGTTGCTCCGTCTCTTCATCCCGATCGCTATCTAATATACTTTCCACGCGACGTTCACAGGATGCCATTCAGCAGAGGGCGCTGCGCACACTCAAACAGAAACGCATGTACGAGTCGCAGATTGCACAACTGACTCAACAGACCTTTAACATGGAGTCCACTGCCCTTGTCACTGAGAACCTGCGCAACACGATGGCCACCGTGGATGCCATGACTCAAGCGAACAAAGAGATCCGCAAGCAGTATGGCAAGATTGACATAGACAAAATTGAGGTGTGGATCGTACTTTCGGGCTCGAAGACCGTATACCGATCAGATGCCGTTAGACTATGCATTATGACATGGAGGACCTCTTAGAACAAGCAAACGAGATACAAGAGTCACTTGGCCGCTCATATGCCGTCCCAGATGAAATTGATGAGGCGGACCTCGAGGCTGGTAAGCAGATAAGCTTGTCTTTCTAACCTCATTCTCACTTGATGAAATTGCAGAGTTGGAGGCATTACAATTTGAGGAGGAGGAGGAAGGCACATCATATCTCGCCGACCTCAACCAAGTTCCCGACTTCGTCGACGAGCCTCCTGTGGAAACGACCGAGGTACATACAAGACCTAATACCCTCGTGTACATCACGTTTGCTGACCTCCCGATCTCGAATTCTCTGCAGACCCCTGCAAGACACGAAGCCATCAAGACCACTGGGTAAAATTTCTGGTATAGGGTAAATTTGCAATATAAATCTAAATATCGAGTCATTCTGCTACATTATCACCGCTTCATAATGGTTGACGTGTCTAGACTACTTCTCCTTGCTTATCTTTGCAATGACGATCATGCCTTTGGTAAGGGTCTCCAATAATATTCATTCCCTTGCCGACAAGTTATGTCACCACACCAAAATGACCTGAGATATTGCCACCCTCCAACCGACCATAGCCAGGGACACTCTGTTACATCCATTTACCCATATCGCTTCCTTTCGGCGCCTTCCGAAAACCAATCGTCGTTCTGCCTTGACTCTTCAACCGTCGCGGTATTTATAATGATCGATTTACTCTGTGAATCTAAAGGGAAAATGAGCGTCGGGAGCGAACACGAGAGGAGAACAACTAACACGAATGCAGTGCCTCCAAGCCGTTCTCTCTCCCTATGCCACTCTCCTTCATACCACCCCTTAGATGTCATAAGCCCGATATTTTCGTATCTCAAGTTAGTTCCAAATCATGACGAACGCATAAAAAAGGCAGTTACGTACCAAGGAGAACTGGGGTCATTGCGGTGGTGCGTATTAACCCAACATAATCCAGACTGGATATCGGCGGCCACTCTGTGCGCCTTGGACAAATTTGTGGTCCAGATTCCAGCTCCAAGACCATACTTGGAAGCATTTGCCAGTTGGATGCCTTCTTCTTCAGTCTGTGAACGATTAAATCGGCGTTCCTTGCGGCTGACAGGAAATGTTATTTACGCACTTCGAACCGTTTCACCACGACGACGGGACCGAATATCTCTTCTTTCCACAGCGTATCCTCCACGTCAATATCTGTGATAACGGTCGGCGGGAAGAAGCTTCCTTTCGAGAGGTCGTAGCCGTCTAGAGGAGAGGGACCTGACATGCGCTTGCCACCCGTCACAACTGACCCACTGGACCTGTCTGTGACCATCGACTCGATGCGGCCAAGATGCCGTTCGGAAATGACTGTACCCATGGCTGAACGGGGATTCAGGGCTAATACCGAAGCTGAGCTAGTGGGCTATGCCGTCGAAATAAAGTGAATGCTCACGGTTACCCATGCGTTCCCTGATACTCTCGGCCTTTTGCACGAATTTGGAAAGGAATTGGTCGTAGACACCAGACTGAACAATAAGCCTCGTTCCCGAGACACATGTCTGACCAGAGGCAACAAATGCTGCAAAGGCGGCGCCGTTAACCGCCGACTCAAGGTCAACATCATCAAAGATCACGATTGGCGCCTGAGAGAAATGTCTTTATACAGACTAGAGCACAATGGGGATCGAAAACAGCTCTTACCTTCCCACCCAATTCTGCGGTGTATGCAGCCAGATTTGCGCCAACAATCGCTCCAAGTTGTTGTCCAGTACGTGTGCCAGCCTGAAGAGCAAGTGGTTCGCGCGTGTTGTCATACAATGGAAGAATCCCTGACGGACCGTGATGTCAACTTTGCGTATCAAGGGGTTGCTGATAATATCTTTCCCCGTTGTATGACCAGGACCTGGCAGGACCGTAAGGACTCCTTGTGGTACTAATTTCAAATTTTAGGGTGAGTTTCTTGTGCTAGTGAGCAGCACGCACGTCCAGATTCGGTGGCCATTTCCGCAAACTCAATGACAGTAATGGGAGCCAACTGAGTACCGGTGAGATCGGTGGTACCGAGGAGACGGAGCCTTATGGGTAGCTAACCTCGGAAGGTTTTACTATGACGCTGTTCCCCGCAGCCAGCGCCGGAGCAATCTTTTTGACAGCAATGAGTAATGGATGATTAAAGGGCTGGCCATCGCAATCATGAATTAGGTGTGATGTACATTTGCACGCAGAATGGCTCACGGTTATTTGTGCAACAACTCCAAGTGGAATGCGCTGCACATAGTTTAATAGCTTGCCCTGGGTCGGAGGGATGTAACCTGGCGTGGTACGTAGAAGTGCAGCGAAATAGTCACTGTACACAACGAGATTAGCAGAAGTTTAGTGCGTGTTTGTCCGTGAACATTGGGGGAAAAGATGACCTACAGCCATTCAGGTAAGCGACCTAGTTGTGCGTTCATCTCCCGGATAGTTCTGCCTGTTTGCAACGATTCTTTCTGGGCGACATCGGCTATTCGTTCTTCTAGGTTCCGTGCCATACGACTCAGGACCTTGGAGCGGAATATGGATGACGCCTTGGACCATACGCCGGACTCGAACACCGATTGGGCATTGTCTATCGTGGTAGCCACGTCGACAGCATTGGCAGCAACGACACTGGTCAAATTGTATCAGAGACAAGTGCAGAAGATGCGAAGGACGTACGAGCAGAGTTCCTGTCCGTCAGCGGGATTTATGACGGGGATCCTGTGATCAATGTGATGAGCACATGTGAACGAGGAGCCTTGGACGAGGCTGCAGCGTACACATCACGTTTAGCATGGCCTTTATCCAATCCGAGAGGGATGCCATAGAACGGTCGAATATTTTGTGCTGCCTAGTAAGACATTAGAGTTGGGTGCGGCCACAGGGACTTGAACTCACCACTTGAGTAGCACGTAGCATTCTAGGAAGTTGGGCTAGACTCCAGCAAGCGCTTTCTTTTAAACGCCCACAATGTGTAAGCGAGCCTGAGTCGCTTGCACATGAGTCAACGATGCGTCCATGTGTGCTGTAGCCTACACGGCGTACGCTCCCAAGCCTGCTCGAAGGCGACCAAGGCTCATCCACATGCAGAACACAATAATGTGCACAAATGGTCAATGATCATCACGGGACTATGAGCGTGCATGGACCATCGTGGACCACGGGACCGCGTCGATCACATGATTTGACGTGCTGGTGGATTGTTTAATTTTAGATGGTCTTGTTCTCTCTCCCTCTTCCTTCCTTACCACCACCATCCCCTCCTTTGCCACCGATCATCAACATGCCTGTGGCTGTAAGGCGATCGAGTCGCGCGGCTTCCGCAAAACCATCATCCAAAGTACCTGCGAAGGCCCTCGCCAAACCAGAGTCCAAGCCCGCTGCTAAACCCAAGAGCCAGCCCACCAAGAAGAGAGCTGCTTCGCCAACCAGGGCGGCATCGCCCGCCCCAAAACGGAGTCGCACCACCGAAACCAAGAAGTCGGAGGCTGCCGCTCCTGCTAAGAAGGCGAATGGGACATCAGCTGCGAAATCTACAGCATCCAAGACAGCAGCCAAACCACCCATCGTGAAAACCGGCGCAAAGAAGCCTGTAATCCCATTAACGAAGGCTGAGAAGCCAGAGAAACGTGTCGCTACACCAATCCCTCAACAAAAGCCATATTTCAACCCCCTCCCAGTACCTCCCCCCAAACAGCGGCCGGGACTCACCCTGTGGGCGTGGGGCGCAGGCAACTTCGGTCAGTTCGGGATGGGACCCGATGTCCTTGGTGAGCTTGATAAGCCACGCAAGAATCCTTGGGCAGAGGCGAAGATGCAATCAGGCGAGTTCGGCGAGGAAGGTGCTGGTCTGGAAACAATCGCTGCAGGAGGTCTTCACACCCTCTTCGTCGATGAGAAGGGAACTGTGAGTCATGTCTCCACTTAGTCACTTTCTAACGCCCTGACTGTACTGCTGTGCTGTAGGTCTGGACATGTGGTGTCAACGATGATGCTGCCCTGGGTCGAGTCACGAAGGATGTCCCAGACCCAGAAAATCCCGGGCAGTTTTTGAATGTTGACGATCTTACCAGCGTTCCTCATCCTCTGACATCTTTGGTGGACGAAAAATTTCGCGCCGTCAAGATCATTGCTGGTGATAGCATCTCAGCCGCTGTCAGTGATCAGGGCGACCTCCGTGTTTGGGGGACTTTCCGCGTTCGTTACACTGTTCTCTCATCTTTGAGCCAGCAAAAACTAATACTCACTCATCCAGGCCAACGAAGGCTCACTCGGGTTTGCCAACGGCAATCAGCACCAGTTCAAACCGGTGTCTATCCTGGAACTCCCTCATAAGCCGGGCGACTCCGAGAAGGTTTCTTCGATTGCATCAGGGAGCAACCATCTCCTTGTTTTGACTACGCACGGAAACATCTACACTTGGGGCGCCGGAGAGCAGTCTCAGCTCGGTCGCAAATTGATTGAACGAAGAAAAATCCATGGGACTGTCCCCGAAAAGATCACTCTTGGGAACCGTAGTCGCAAGGCGGTTCTTGTTGGCTCTGGTGTTTACCACTCATTTGCCGTCGATGATCAAGGGGATGTCTGGGGTTGGGGACTCAACACTATGGGCCAAACGGGGACAGGTTATTCCGGGCCTGGGGACGATGAAGTCAAAGTACCAACGAAAGTCATTGGTCTGAGCAAGGAAGAGCTCGGAGGCGAGACTGTCGTGGAGATCACTGGTGGGGAGCACCACACGCTCTTCCTGACCTCTGGGGGCAAAGTTTACGCATGCGGCCGTTCAAATTGCAGTCAACTCGGCCTTCCTTCCGATCACGAGGCGTTTAAAGATCGCGAGCACGACGATTTCGTCTCGATACCAACTCTTGTCAAACTCTCCGACGAAGACGATGAGGATCCTGCGAGACATATATCGGCTGGTCTCCACAACAGTATGGCTGTGACGGAGGAGGGGGCCCTATTCGTTTGGGGTCAAGGTACGCAAGGAGAGCTCGGAGTGGCTGACGTCGAGGTTACGACACCGAAGATGATCGTTCGACGTGAAGGTGGTTCGTGGGCAGCCATCCAGGTCGCTTGTGGTGGTCAACATACACTGGGACTTTTCCGGAGCAAGAAGTGATCCATCCCATAGCCTAATTTCTTAGTTTCTTTTCGTAACCAATGTCTCCCTTCCAATGCCTCATCATTCCTAGTCCATCTATCACGTAGCATATCCTGGCAATCTCAACATCAATACCTGCATCATTACATATATCTTAGTCGTATATTCCTGGGAGGTATATTCCAATGCCGTAGTACATCCAAGTTCTCGCGCAGTAACATCTGGTACTTTACTGATAGGTCGCTGCCAACCTTCCAACGATGTATTTTTCGGTATTGATGGGCTCATACTTAGCCTTTCCGGCCTCACAAGTCGGCAGGCAGGATATTTCAGCGCTGAAATTGGGGTTGCAGAAGAAAGCAACGGACTGGCGAGCGGGGGTGATGGTCTCTTTGTCGTTGATCTGCTTGGCCGGAGGAGCGACCACACGATGGAGGGTAGACCGGAGAAGGTCATTACTCCAACGTGAAAGTAAATCTCCAACGTTGATGACGATGGTGTCAGGCTTGTGTAACTTAGTGAGAGATGCGTGAATTCACTGCGAACTGTACATACGATGGGAGGCGCTGCATGGAAGACTTTGGTGTGGGGATTTTGGACCTGAAGACCGCCGACCTATGACACATGTTATAGATTCGTGAGTGAGTGAATGTAAATGACATTGCTTACCGAATCCTGGAAGAGTAGAGTGACAGTACCGTAATCTAGAGCATCAGGTTAGTTCAGTGCGAGAACATGTCAAGCGAGTTCAACCGGACCACTGTGAGCGCCAGCGCGTGCTTGACCATCCTGCTCAAGGACAGATCGCCTGACCGGTGGGTAAGACAGAAGCCTGAGGTTGTGGCATTGTTCGTTGACTTTGCTGTCAAAGTATGATTCGTCGAGTTCAAGTCCGAGGGCAATTGATCTCATCACAAGGACATGCAAGTCATGACAGGTCTACGCCGGGATAAACATTATGAGCGGCCGTGGTAAGAGGTGTCTCACCTGGTAGAAATCCAACATGGTGCGCTTGAACTGCGGTGCGTCAGCTTCTTGAGGCCATTGGTTTTTCCATACAGAGTCCCAATCCCGTCCAATTTCCATTGTCTCTTTGAAATCGGGAGCCTTGGCTCTGAGTGCTGCGATTTCGTTGGCATCCGCAGACTGGGTTACTCGTTCGCGCCCAATCGCGACGTAGCCTCTGTTTGAGCGAGGATCCTCCCAAGCTAGTTGAGACTAGGGAAGCAGATCAGTTTCGTCCATTGTTGAGAGGACGAGGCGCACCTTGGTACTTTTGGGTAACTTGAAAAAGTCGGCGCTCTGAAACAGACGAGTCAAGGATTGCTACCAGGAATGGTCGTCCTACAAACCTTCCCAAAAACATTTTGGATGGTTTCTGTATTGATTGAGATATATATGAGAATATGGGTGGTTGTGTACTTGAAGGAAAGAAACGCACCAGATGGAATGCCATGTCCCGCCAAGTAAATGAAACCACTTTCTTTGAACGCTGTGACGATCTCTACTGCAGTTGCCTTTTTCTCTGAAGGTGACTTCGCTGCTCGAAATTTAGCAAAGTCTATGACAGGGATGTGGAACCCTTCGCCACTCTGATGAGAATGATGAGTGATGTAAAGTAGACAAACGTGTCGAACGTCTGGCAGACACCTACGTTGGCCACCGTCGCGAAACTACACCGTATGTGAGACCACTGAGTAGGGAGTCGGCAGAGTGGACGCTTGAAGGCAGTTCCGTGGCTAGATAGTCTGGCGCAACCAGAAAGCATCATGGGTAAAGTAGAAAGAAATCAAAACCGAGTTGCGCAAGGTAGAGATACGTCCATAGTAGAGTTGACATCGGTGGCGATAAGCACCAGCTGAACATGTGGTGACCCGAATGGAGGTGTATTCGCGGTTATCTGTACACACTACTAAATTTCAAACAGCTGATATTGATCCACGCAAAACAAGAGACGCCATACTCAAGGCGCACACGACATTGTAGATAGCACTAAGTAGTTCTAGAAAACGTACTCGGAGAACGAAGACGGCGGAAGAGGGTCATCAATGTTTTGCCTCCTTCAGGACCCCATCTGCGAAGCGAAGCAATACAACGTTACAATGTTAAAATTAAGCTGGGAACGAGAAGAGAAGAAGGCTTACTCTCCAGCTGCGACTTCAGCACAACATCTCTCAAATTCCTCAGACACAGAAACCTCATCCCATTTCTCCACGACAAAGTCCTGAAAGAATGTTAGCTGCCAGATCAAAGGAACGACCAGTATTCATCACCTGCACCAAGATGTGAAGCTCTTCCCAAACGTTAGTGGCAAGGAGGAGGGCAAAGCTTGACTGAGGAGTGATGGTCGACATCATGTGGTCCAAAGCAAGAGAGGCGAGGGAAGGCATCGAGTAACGATGGGCAATTTGGTATATCGACAGCGCAGAGGCGGGAGGAGGGGTAGGAGCTGGGTGGGGATGAGGATCAGGCGTAGAATGGTTTCTCTGCGAGCGGGGAGATATTGGATAGTGGGAAGGAGTCGCATAACTTGGTTTGGCTGCAGAAATCGGCATCGGAACCGTTTTCGATCGCGAAATGCCCGGAGTCGTTGATACACTCAACCCTGTCGTGGTCGAAGTACTTGCGATGGTGTTACTGGGGCGACGAGGTGTGGAAGTAGAAGTGCTAGCACCTGTTGCCTGACGGTTGACCACATTGGTGGGCTTCGGCGTGGATGCGACGGTCCTGCCGGAACTGGGTTGATCTCTGGAGGTAGATTCCGAAGAAGGTAACAGAGTCTTCGACTGCTTGATCACATCGTCGTTGGAACGACGGCTACCGCCGCTGGTAATACTCCTACTATCTCCCATAATACTTTCTTCATCGTTGGCCTTGTCAAAGGTCTTCCAATCCCATTCATCGCCTTGAAGGCGAAGCCACTTAGCGTTCCAACTAGTTCCAATACCTTCCACCGCTGCTCTAGGATCATCGTGTTCTTTGAAAAGGACCCAGTTGGCATAACAGTATTTGAGTAGCCAGTATACGGTCTCGAAGTCGGCCTCGTCAACAACGACGGTGTAGAGTTTCCGTTCTCCGGGGTTGGAAGCTTGAGCCTCCAAGAAAGAGGAAGTGAGCATAGTGGCAAAGTACTCTGACCGACGGATGAGGATGTCGGAGTGTGCGTATAGGTATCGTTTACGTGCCGTTATCTGGTGTGGATATGGTGGCTCAGATCTCTCAGAGAGGGACTCAGATGAGGGCAGGGGCGTATCAGGTTCTCTTGACTTCTCCAGGCAGACGAATCTCACGTCCCCAGTATCTAACGTGGAGTAAGTGGATGATTGGATCAAAGACATGATCAGAGACGTACTCGCATTGTCTAGAGAGGCCTCAAGACCATCTAATAGGTCACGAGGCACATAATACGCAGAGGGATGTTGAGGAAAGAATGGCCCAACGGGACTATGGATTTGAATGCATATGACCAGGGAGTTGGTCTCCTTGATACGTGGATTCTCCAATAGCTCTGAGAGTGGGGGCAAAGGGCAGTCTATTCAAGTGTTAGAACAAAGATCAATAGACATGACATCGTGTTTACCCCAAACTTCGTGTTCTTGTCTGAACGACCAGTCTTGCTGCCAGATTTGCCATATCCACTCGGGTCGGTGCCCACGTTCGCCCAGCCTATCGTCCGAGCACTTGACGGCGGCCATGATGGAGGCAGGCATTTCGTAGTTTGCCTGCGCGTAATCCACGATCATAGAGGTTATGTATAGGGACAGAGTCTGAGGGCCGTTTCTCTCTCCTTCGAGAATCGTCCGAGCTGACGACAAGGAAGAGAGTACCGTGAGCGAGTATGGGCGAACAGGGAATATTTATACCCACCTACTTCTAGCTTGAACTTGTCGTCCCCAATGGAAGGCGACTCTCTCAACACCTCGAAGCTATCGTCGGTCAAGACAGCCTCGCTCGCTCCTTCATCTGGAGATTGCACAGTATCCAATGATTCTACCCAATCCCTCAATTGCGCGACGTCGCGTATTACCCACTCAAATCCCTAGGTTACTACGCTGTTGAGTCAAATGTTGGCTGCACGAAGTGAACAGGGACGAACGGTAAATGACCACTGGCGGTGCGATTCCGCGGTCGAATTGCTAGCAATTCTCATGGCGCTTCCACGTTGTGATTGCTGTTGCGTTAAGAGAAGAGAAGGTGGTTTGTAGCCAGCGTCCCAAGAACCAGAAGCACGTTGTCCAGACAATGAGCCCGTGTTCGAGTGCACCGACGGCGGTCGACTTAGACTATACCTTGACCAAGGCCACGCCGGTCTAGAGAAAGCGGGCGCGCGACCTGGGGAGCCTGACAAAGGCGTGGACATGTGGAGGTATGCAGGTGGTGTCGGGTAATGAAGTTACTAGGAGGGCACGCCCGCGCCATGGTCGCTCCGGCTTTGCTCAGGTTTGATCAAGAGACGCGTCCATTTTTGGAAAATAGGTGCTACAATAATACAGTGCTACAGTCGAACATCTATAAGTATTTAGTACGCTAATACGTCTCCCAGAAAATATCTTTGAGGACTTCTCGCATAACTGAAAAAGACGCGTTAGGGCGAGTCGCGCAACTGATAAGATTCTTTGGGACTCACGCGTCCAATGGTGGAAGGCTTCTTTATCTTGCCATTTGCCAAGGTCGTTGTGGGCATCCCGTAGTACAAGACTAGCCGCTAGTCTGGTATCATTGGCAGCGGCGCCCTTCACAACATTCAAGTCGATCTCCCTGGAGGTGACACTTTTTAAAACGTGTTGGCGCAGCGGTGAACCAAGATAATCAGAAGTGCGTGCATTGCGGAAGGTAACTGGTTGGGCGGCGCAGAAGAATACCTGAGATAATGTGGTTGGTAAGCTCGTCCTTCGTTGGAAGTTCTTGTAGTCAACCACTCACAACATTGATGAACTCAGACTCGTATTTCTCTACAGGTAGCATCTCCATCGAGTCGTGGAATGCTCGACAATGGCCAAACACCTTCTCCAAAGTCAAGGTGATAGACGTAGCGGCAGGTGATTTAGGTTGGCCAGCAAAATTCTTTGGGATTCCGGCGAAGAATAAGCGTACGGAAGTAGAGAGGAGACTCAATTGTGCGTACCACTACGAGGACACCGTCGGGATGCATCAAACTTTTCAGCGCTCCCCAGAACTCCACAGTGAAGATGTGTTGTGGGACTCCACCGCCTGAGAAGCAGTCGTGCACGATGAAGTTGAAGAGTTCTGGTTCTGATTGCGCAGCAATTTGGGAGCGTCTTTGTTCAACCCAGCCTCTGGCATCCTCTAGGAATACCTTTCCTGGACCTGGATCTGGCAAGCCAAAGTATGTTCGCGCAGCTTCGTACACTGCTGGATCTATTTCAACGATTGTGGTCGAGATACCATGCCTCTGGAAGGCAGTTGTCGAGATACCAGCTCCAAGACCACTATTCGAAGTGAGGTCAGTCAATGCCTGTTCGAGAAGCAGAGTACTTGCATGACCAATGCATTGTCAAACTTGCCCTTCTTCGTCGTACTATTAACCATTCGAACAGCTTCTTGAAGCACGAAAGTAGAGTAAATGGAATCTCCCAAGGGTACACCGAAGGCGTCTTCCAGCGGCGGCGTATCGTCCAAGACGCCAATCTTGGCTCCCAACCATACACCCCCGAGTATGGAGTGATCGGCACGTATCCAGCGGACGGAATGCATCTCTTCATCGGGTGCACCATCAAATCCAGGAGGTGGCAACGCCTCTGCAACGGCAATGAGACCAGTTACTGACTGAACAGAAGAATGTATGAGGATGGGGAAGTCGGGGCGGATGTAGGGATCTTTGAGAGGACTGGGGAGTGCCGGAGACTTGAGGAGGGTATACAATGCAGCGAATAAGCCAACTGAAGCGGCCAGAGCGAATGTCAAGAAACCGAAAGAAGACTTTTTGCTAGTCTTAGAGGCCGGTTGTTGGATATATGTCGTGAGAGCTAGAGTAGAACTCAACCAGGAGAGGAAGATAAACTTAACGAATCCTCCTCAATGATCAGCGGAATCGACATAAAAGCAACGCCACCCACTATCTCGCTGTTGGTAACATGGTTAATGAGGGGTATCCGTGCGATGATGTTTTGAAGGAAGGTCGAGGCAGCGACGCTACATAGAATAGCGGCTATAGGACGACTTGAGCTCTCATCTTGGCTTCGAGCGAGCTGTAACAAGTCGATTTCAGTATTCCGAGCCCACTCAGAAAGAACCAAACGCACCCCAATGTTCGAAGCAACCCCAGCTACCAGATAGGCCACAGGTGCCAGCGTCACTAAATGAGTGACCGCAGGACCGTAAATGGGCTCATGCCGCCGCGCCGTTACCACTGCTATCCAGTACGTCGCCTTCGGTGCAGCTGCGAGCAGGACTGATAGTCCAACAAGAAGCTTCGTCTTGCTCAATTTGACAGGTACGAGGGCGGCAAGGCCCAGGGACGCGATAAAGGCCTTTTTAAGCAGATACTTTGTCGGAACGGAGGCATATATAGGGACCAAGGTACGTTCGTACGCGAAGAGGTACAGAGCCAGCGGAAAGATGGAAAGGATGATCTCTGCGAACCCGTGGGACAACGATGACGGCTCAGCCGTCTGCGTCGTCGTTGTCGTAGACGGTGGCGGGGACTTTTTCGACTTTGCCGTGGATTTCGACATGAGAGTTGAGATGAAGGTGTTGAGGAAATGTCAAGGAAACGACGATATGGAATGAAGCATAAGTGTCTGGTTGTTATCTGTCTCCGTCACGTCCTACAAACCGTCTCAAACGCCGGATGCAAACACGTCATTCGTCGGAACAGAAAACACCATGGTATTTCCGCTACCACCATCAGGCCTGATTTTTGGTGCAACTATCACGGGCACAAAAACAGACAAGTATCATTTCTCGGTATATTTACACTCGTATCGTGTCTACCAGATTGTCAACAAGACTGACTAAACGGCCAACTTCGTAAGTCGCAAGAGTCAGGTTCTTCTCAAATGTGAGAGACTCTGTCAGCGCAGGAAGCGTCGTCGCTCCATAGCCTGTGAACACACCGCGGTCAACGGGGACGGCATTGGCCCCGAAACTAGGTTAGTACTCACCTAACCATTTACCTGGCGCCACTCCCAGATGTTTGTACCACTCGCGATCCTTGATGCCTTCCTTCGAAATGAAGCCAAGCTCAAACTTTCGCAGTTTTTGGTTCACCGCATGAACGCGCTTGGCCGCTGCTTGGAGGTCGCGAATTGGGGATGCGTTGAGTTGACCAAAGCAGCCCTGGAAGCCACTGTGGTAAGCGAACCCGACCAACTCTTGGAAACCCAGGTCATCGTTCAGCGACCTGGAGTCATGAGTTTGCCCATGATGGCCCGATGAACATTCGAGGCCCAGTCTCTTGAGAATGCGGCAGATAGTCTTCTTGATTGTCCGCCTGGACCTCCATTTCAAGAACTTTTTCAGTGATGTCTTGAAACTCTCTTCGGCAGCAAGCTTTTCGAAGTCAAGGGAGATACTCGCCACCCTCAGCTTCTCAAGCGACGTTCTGAGAGGGGAGACATCGAGATCGATAGACTGAAGAGCAGCAATATGTTCGACTCTGTGCAACTAAATCAGACGAACGTCAACATGACGCCCAGGGAAACAACGTACCCGTCGAGGTAACTGCTCAATTGGTCTGCATAATAGGTGGTGTTGAAAGGAAGAACGATGGAGCTGGAAATACGGAGGGTTTGCAGACCCAGGTGTTTAGCAATCGCGACCTAAAACCGGATGATCAATCAACTTTGGGCATCGATAGCAGTCGAAAGGCTGGGGCTAACATGTCTGAAAAAGCCAGCATCTCCGTAGAGCTCTTGCCATCGTTCTGAATCAAACACTGAATGGTAGTGATACACAGGATCGTGTAGAGTCGAGCTGAACCCGCCGTTGGAGCACGGAATCTTCTGAAGTGTAAGATTGGATGACGCAATATGAAGTACGGACTTACGCCGATCCATTGTAAGAAAACAGTGTAATCACTGCCGGAGCCAAGGGGGTTGACACCTATCGATGTAGACGACGCTACCTGCTGGTCGTCATGGGAATCAACATCCAAGGTCGCATTCTTCCCAAAAAGTTTTCCCGTGTCCTGAGATGCACTCCATAAGGAGCGTCCTGGCTCGGTCGGGTGTGGGAGCTCTTCCGCGGTCTGCTTCAGTAAGTGCGCTAGAAGGGGAGACGCAGAAGTCGAGAAGCGGGACCCAGACACAGATGAATCTACAGGTCCCAAAGATTCAGTACGAGCAGGAAAACATCAGTCCGTAAAACTTGACAAACCCAAGTTAAGATAAGCAACGACATTGGCACCTAACCAAGTCGCAAAATCTTCGCCGTATTCAGTGGAGCCGATTAGCCCGTACTGTGAGAGTGCATATTCAGCCAGTCACGCTATTGGCCATGGACACCAGGCTAACCTCTTCTGCGTCCCAGCTGGCAATGATAATAGTTCGGAGAGGCTTCCAGCCCTGTCGTATCAATGACCCGAAGCCGCGGATGACCTCATGGACGGACGCAGTTCCACTACTAGGATCGGTAGCGCCCATAACCTGTGAGGCTACGTTAGGCCAACGCACAAACGACAACGGTCCGACATTACCCAAGCTGCAAGATAAGAAAAATAGGTCATTGGGGGTCTTGGTGATTATAAAAGAGCAACGTACCATCTCTATGATTGCCTAACATGACGACCTCATCCTTGATAAACCCAGGGATTACACCGATGGTGTTCCAAATGGGAGTCACTTTCTGGTCAACTAAGCGCAGAGTTAGAAAATCTAGAACGACAACTCAAAGATAACCAAAACCTTTGTTGACGAGTTTAACCTCCATACCCTCCCACTCGCCTCCTTTACCAACTTTCTCCAGCAGAACTTGGGCATTCGCCCACGAGATAGGTAAACTTGGAATTTTAGGTATGTTCGAGCCCTCTGTTCGCGTGCTGTTTTCGTAAGATGGATACCCGGGAGTGGTGGGGTCACCAGGATATATGGAGAGGTACTGAACGGAACCTCGTTGAACAGATGTCGGACTTCTTGCAGGACCATGGGGGTAACTGCATCCCGGTTCAGAGAAGCGTTCATGATTGAGTAGTTAAGAGTAACATACGCTTCGTAGCCGTTGGCCACTGTAACGGCGCCGTCATCACGAGGGTCAGAGTAGATCAGAACTCCAGACGCGCCGAGTTCTTGGGCACCTTTGACCTAAGGCGAAGATGCACAAGTGAGTTGACTGGATAATTCCAACAGCGTGATGGAGTACTTACCTTCAGCCCACGGAATATGCCGCCGTAGCGACAAATAACCAGGGCACCAGTCAGATCAACACCTAGAGGACGACCAATCGTCAAAATGAAGCAATAAACGTATATCGAGATGAGTTTCTACCTTGCTTAACTAGAGCGTTATAATCCTAGAAGGTCTCTCAATTCGATTCACTAAGTTGAGGAGTCATAAAGTGTGTTACTCACATCTTGGTTTCCGTAGTTGGCGTATACCAATTTCCCTTGCACAATACCCTCAGGGCTCAACCCATGGAAAGTGGGTACTTCATCAGCGTATAAATGCGCTTCTGGGTCTGTAGCATCCGCCTCCTCCACTAAATCTGCTTCCCACACAACTGTCCCATTCTCCGCCACCACCACCAGTTCACGTTCAAGCGGGGTGTTCATCACAGGAAAATACGTGTCAATCCATGCCGTAGGTCGCCTCAGCCGTGAAATCGACTCAGTAGCATGCCTCGATGCAGGTGAACCAGCTGCAAAGATGGGTTCCGCGCGAGGAGGTTTGATCCCGAGCTCGCGCTGGAGAACAGCCAAGAAGTCTTTCGCCGTCTGAAGGTCCTGTGGAGAACCAGCCAAGTGTGGCTTCGTTGCGAATTGCCTTGAAGCTAGGATCGCGCTGGTTTCATCTGGGACGGACCTGGACCACCGAAATCCCGATCAACCCATCTCCGAGGATGATTTATGAGAGTCTCTGTACTCACAGAAATGCTTTCTCTGCTTCGCGCCCGATAAGTGGTTTGTGCTTATCTTTCGAGGCGAGGTCCACAAGGACATTCGTCACTCCAGAAAAGTGGAGCGTGCATAACACAAGAACGAACGCGAATGCGCTTCGACAGTACCAGGGGTCTCGGGATCGTCGACGCGTTTGAATGCACCGAGCCGACCCTGGTTGTTCGTAAGGGTTCGCCTTATCCTTGTCCATCGTCAGTCTCTGCGCCCTTGTGAATGGTAGTCGGGAAGAAAGAGAGAGCTGTGAGAACGGCCGGCCTAGCCATAATGACAATAATGACTAATAACCGGGGGAAGAAACACTTTATTTTTGACAGCGATAATCAGAGAATTGAAGTCCAGGAAAATACTCTATGGGGGTCTTGACAGGTAACAAACGGAAGGGATATACATATGGAGTCCATCATTTACTTCTTTGCGAGGACAATACATGTTCTAGTGGGTACGTAGACCTGGAATAGCGGCGTAAGTGATAGAAGGACTTCAGTGGGAATAACTCGCCTGAACAAAGTTCTTTCGGCCATTCCACTCAAGAGGGGTCGTGAAGAACGAGGGCCCGAGGGAAATATTATCAAATCCGCCAAACCGCTTTTCATCGCTAGACAATATTATCTTGTATTCGCCCGCTTCTTCCACTCCAACGCGGTAGTCCGAGAAGCTTTGCGTCGGGTGGAAGTTGAAGACAAACAGCAGACCAGCGCGTTCAAACACAAGGACTTTGTCAACTTCATGCTTCAGGGATACATATGCCTGTTGCGAACACAGTTCAGATATATTCCGAAAGCTGACACACGCACGGTCCGCACCTGGGGAGCCTCAAGCCAGCCATATTTTGCGGCGGTATAATTCATCGCAGCATCGAATTCGTTCAGATACCTGTAGCGTAAGAGGGGGTCGTCAACCACATTCCATTGACGGCGTGCATAGTGGAAGGAGTTGTTGTTGCCTGCGCGGGGGAAGTCGAGCCACTGCAAATTCGGATCAACAAGAAGTACTCGGAGAGCGTGCAGCATTTTGCTTGCCTCAGGATGTCCAAATTCATTTCCTTCAAAATTGAGATATCCCTCTCCGCCTAATGCATGAGTGATGAGCCTGTTAAAGGGTGAAAAAGTGGATCGATATCATCTAGAAGCTGGATATTACCGAATCATCTTGTGTAGGGCAATTCCCCGTGAGATAACGGGCGTCATTTCACTCAGATCGGACATATTGGTATCTGAAAATTTATTGTCAAAGTTCGCAAGCATTTAGGAGTCGACATACACATTTCTTTATCCATGAGCCAAAAGGCAAGTGTCTTGTCACCAACAAGAGCTTGATCGTGACTCTCGGCGTAGGCAATACTCTTCTCGCCATGACGCCTATTTGTCAGAGTGTGAACGATGTTAGCTAGATCCCATTCGTCGTCCGCTTTGTGCTTCAGAAGCTTGATCCACATGTCTGGAATGGCCATGGACAAGCGATAGTCGAATCCGACGCCTCCCTTGTCCACAGGTTGGCCCAAGAGTGGCATACCTGAGACATCCTCTGCGATGGTGATGACGTTTGGATACATGGAATGTAGGGCGTCGTTGGCCTAAATGCGTTATGGTTAGCAAAAGCGACTTCAAGAACGTATGATACTCACAAGCATGAGGTAGACAACACCCTCAACGTCTTGCCCAGCTCCAAAGTACTCATGGTATCCTCCAGAGAAACCAGTACCGATACCATGGTGAACGTACATCATACTGGTGACCCCATCAAACCTAAATCCATCAAACTGATATTCATCCATCCAGAACCTTAAGTTGCTCAGCAAGAACCTGAGAACTTCATGGTGACCGTAGTTGAACAACCGACTATCCCAGAGTTCATGTCGACCTTTCGCGCCTTCGTGGAAGTAGAGATGATCGGTCCCATCGAATTCGTTCAATCCATCGAGGACGTTCTTGCATGCATGTGAATGAACGATGTCAAGGAGGACGGTCAGACCCATTCCGTGAGCGGTGTCGACGAGCTCCTTAAGGTCTTCAGGGGGGCCATACCTTGAGCTGGCCGCGAAGAAACTAGTAACCTGGTATCCGAACGCTGTGAGAGTAAGCCCACGTCAGCAGGTATCTATCAGGTGTATCAAGAACGATACGTACATGCATAATACGCATGCTCCATAATAGCCATAAGCTGGATAACATTATATCCCAACTTCTTAATCCTGGGAAGGATATTCTGGGTAAACTCTTTATAGGTCCCGACTCTTCCGTCAGGCGAAGATATCCCAACATGTGCTTCGTAGATCCTAACATTGTCGGCTTTCGGAGGACGTGGGTTCTTGAAGTGGTACCTTTCCTTCTCTGGAGGGTTCCAGAACCGTGCCTCGTATACGGGGGAAATACTCAGGTCCTGAGTAACGCGCCTTATCCACGTCGGGAGTCTCTCGATACGGATGCCCGAAGGGAGTATCATTGTTATCTAGAAGGGTGAAATCGGCGAAACGTTCTCGTTTTCTTTTTTGGGACAAGTTGGAGACTAACCTTGACCTTGGAGTCGTGGGGAATCGCACACTCTCCAGATGACGTTGGTGGAACCGTTATATCCCAGACACCGAATTGGTTCTTGGTCATTGGGTGGGAAGTTCGATTCCATTTGTCTGGTTTCCATGAGCAATAAAGATATATGCGTGTTGAGAGACGAGTACGCACTGAAGTCACCAATGAGACAAGCCTCTACGGCATTTGGAGCCCATTCGCGATACACGACAGAGCCATCTTCGTTGACGTTGAAGCCAAATTTGAGATAGCCCTTGGTAAAGTTGTCGTAACCTCCTTCGTGGTCGAATAAGGTGTCCTTCCACTTTCTAAACTGATCATGCCTAGCTACAATAGCCGGCGCGTTGTTGTCGAGCCACGGGTCGGTGTCGAGCACCGTTTTGACGTCGAGGGGAGCGGTGGGCATGGGATCGATGGTGGTGGTTCAAGTTCAAGAATGCGAACTTGGAGTTTGCATTCCACAATATGTACGACCCTTTATGACGTAACATGATCGAGGTAGATAACGGAAGTATAGGTAATCTAATCTAGCACGATTATTGAACACCATTTATTATGTTTGCTCGCGGCATGAACGAACGCCTGACAAGCACGAGTGAGGAAGAAGAAGTCGTACTGATGGATAGAGACACACCGATTCAACACAAGACCTTTGAGAGCACGGATTTCTCGGCGCATCTCATCTTCAGCTGGACCCAACGAAGTGTTGATACCAGGGGGGCGATAAGGCAAATAAACTTGTGTACTGATATAGCCTGTCAAGTTCGTAAGCGCTTGTAATGCGTGTTGGCGAACAGTTGATGTTGGTTCTGATTTTCCCTTCTTAGGCATGGCGGTAGAGAGTGAATGTAGCGACGTTTGCATGGGGGTTGGGGCCTGCGGGGTTGGCGGATTATATGACCATCGCGTTTGCCTTGAGGTTGACGAAGGGGTATTAGACTCTTCTTGGGTACCCGTGAAGAAGGGACACGTTGTAAGAGTGTCCCAGAGCGCGTTCTGATAAGGCCAACGTTGACCCGAGTGCGAGAGAAGCCTTTCATGCACATACCTCTATGTCAGCACCACTTTCGGACGCGAGGTCGGGAATCTTGGCTTCCATAATTTGGAACAGTTCTTCCGTGGTAGGAGCTTCATCCTTGTGCAACTTGGTGAAATCAGATATGGCACATCGCAGAAGGGTTATTGGGTGGATATCCGCGGGGGAAAGCTTGCGCTTGAGTATGGCGTCGATGGAAGCACATTGGGCCAACTCGGCGGGTTCTTTGTAGGGCTCTGGGCGGGGGAGAATGGAGTAGGATTCGGACTGAGATTCCTTGAGTGCAGCGAGGTTCGTTGTGAGCTTCCGCATCAATGACAAGTGGTGCGATGTAATAGACTGGCGTGCTACGGCCGTTCGAGTGATGCGGGGGAGAAGGAACCTCTAACAACAAACGTCGTAAGGTTGAACCCCAGCGGGGGGAGATGAACGACGCACATGGTAGAGAAGAACGAGAATAGTAGAGCCTCCTAGAATCCATCCGAATGCTCTGAGTATACCGGATATCAGAGCCGGAAGAGCAGACGGTGGTAGAGATGGATAGGTGCGAGGGGGAACCATCGGCAATTGATGAGGCTTTCGGAGGTGAGTAGGCAGGACGGAGACAAGTACTGAGAAGACTCACCAGCTCCCGGAGTAGGCTATCGACCTCGGCTTCAGATAAGCCTTTCTCAGACAAGAAGCGTCGTTTTGCGAATATGTCCTGATTCTGGACTTGGTGCGAAGTTAAGAAGGTACGAGCCCGCGAAATCAGCTCGGCGCGGTCGATAGATGAGGGCGTTGGAGGCAGCGGCGGAGGTGCCACCGACGATGGTTCGCCTGCGGCAGGGGTGGGGGGAACGTCTGCCATGGTGGTGGGGAGGAAGAAGTGGTGGGGTGGAGAGGGATATAGCCGGTCACATGTAAATGTGAATTTAGGAGCATTTCAGGGGGGACATTAACCCTGGTCACCGAAGCAACTTGTCTCAGTGTTACCATTCCCATGCGCCGTTCCCTACGATGCTCAGACAAAACTCGAGCCAGTCCTCCTCGAGCCAGTCCTCCTGTCCGCCTTCCTCATCGACATCGACAACGTTTTCGCCGTCCTCAAACTCCGAATTGATGGAAGAGCCAGAGCCCGCATTGCCCCCGGATTTCCCAGAATGCTCAACAAGAAAAACACGCAGTCTGCGGTTAGCCTTCAGGAAATTCCCCAAGGATGTGAGTTGGTCGCAATATTGTTTATGGGAACGTGCCTAACACGTGTAGGCTGGTTTTTGATCTTCTGGCTAGTTTTCTTCGAGTTCCTCTCTCCTGAGTCGTCCAGTTCGTCGCACTCGAGGTATCATTCCCTTCCAGGAGCCAGAGGTGCGTTTTTGGCCCCGATGGATGCCATTTGCGGGTTGCAAATCTCAATCAATCAATCCCTTGTACTCATTAAATCCTCAGCAATCACACGGACCTGCAAGTGTTGTGCTCGAGGCGGATTATGCCGATGAACTCGTCCCAAAGTCGTACGAACCGCAGATCGTTGGACACCAGGACATGTTCTTGCCTGACTCGACCTCGTCAGAGAGGACCGCCGCCAGTGGGAAGCGCAAGTCGGAGAGCAGGGTATGTGGCCTACCACCACCACACGTGACGGTTGACTGACATTCCAGGACCACAATTCATTGTCAAATTGATCCCTTCAACCTGACCTTGCAGTTCTACAACTTCCTGCATCGCTCCCGTTCCCGCTCAGCGACCCGGTCTCGCGCCCCCTCGCCCACACCGCCCGTCCCAGCGAACTCTCGGTATTCCGACCTTGGAGAGTCTGCTTCAGGTGCCATGGAAAGACCCACGTCTTCCGTCTTGAGCAGTCCGAGCTCCAACAAAACAGCAAAGGCTGGCACGAAACCTGCTTCTAGAATTCCCTCACGTCCCTTATCTTCCACCACGACTGCCACGAATACGACGAATACCACGATTACACCCCGAACCCCCACCCAGTCTCGGATAGCCAAGCCAAGGTCGGCGAAACCACTTGACCCTAGCAGCTTACAAGAGAATGCCCGCCCATCTCGTCAAGACACTTCGGCTTCGTCATCTTTACCTTCCAAGACCTCGGGGGCTCGCAAAAAGCTCAATAACTTATTTGGACTCACTGGTACGAGAAAACTATCATTTAGCTCGCGGCCTAGCAGCCCAGGGCCTTCGGGGCGTGCGCATGACCCAGAAGAACCATCATCGTCGCAATTCTCAGGACAGTCCATCGACTACAACGCCTCTCAATCCACTGCATCCTCATCACAATCACGGTCATGGACGACATCTTCAAACAACCACTCCCAATCAACAAACGACGGCGCCCCGAAGAGGACAGGATCTGCATCGAAGCTTGTGATGCTACTCAGAGGTCCGTAGTCCGCGTTTTCTCTGCTGTTTGAATAGGTTGAATTAACGTGTATCATTAGGACGCAGCTCCTCTAGAACACGCACACAACCTACTCAAGATCCCAGTCTATCAAATTCGTCACTCAATACCCCCGTCGTATCCGCCCCCATATTACCCAAGTCTAAGTCACATCGACGGAGTGGACTAGGCGGAAGCATGGACTCTGCAACCTCCAGAACTTCCGCCAATTCATCCTCATATGCCTCTCCTCCTCCACCCCTACCGACATCCTCTCGCTATCCCCCTGCCGCAAGCTCCACATACCCTATTGTCACAAATGGTGTACCTCGCATCATGACCACGCCAGCCACACCTGTCAAAACTGGCACGTCTTCGACTCGTTCACCCCCACCGAAACTCGACACGATAGAGTCTGAAGGCACAACATGGCAACCCATGGCCATAGTAGATGAGGAGGGACGCCTGGGAGGCCTTTCAGCGGATAGTGGTTACGCCGAACCTCCAAGACATAAATCTCGTAGTAATGGCAAGGAGAAAGAAAAGGAACGACGCCGACCCGCGAGTTCATCAGGCCATACGAATCATGGCCACTCTACACGTAGCTCTGGTCCCCCAAAGACACATCTAACAAGTCGTGGAACAAAACATGGTAGCTTTGACTTTGAGAGACCTGGATGGAGTGGGATCGCCTCTGGAAAAGCCAGCACTATGGCAAGGAGTGTTAGCGGTGGAAGTACAAGTGGAGGAAGTGCATTAACCAGTCGGACTGGTGGGAGCGGTGTGAACCAGAGTCGGGAAAGTGTCGCCAATGGGAATGGATCTGGCACAAGAATACCACCGGTAAGGAGGTCGACTAAGGATTCACGCACCAATGGTCGAGAGAAATATCGGAACCTGCCTGATGGACCTTTGGAACCCGACCACACTGGCTCCTCGGCGCACACCACCGCGTCTAGTGCAGCAGGTCTGAACTCTAGTTTCGGCCGATCCAGTGGACGAAAAGTTGTTGGCGGAATAGCAAAACTTCTTGGTGGAGGCGTTGGCCATGGACCGTTCCCGTTCGAGCCGCCAGTCCCATCGCCTACCTATTCTGCAGGTACCAATCCCAGCCCTGCTTCTGTTGAAGGCTTTGCTAGACAACAACAGCAACGGCCTCGCGATGGGGGAATGGTGGGAGATGCTGTAGTTGAACCGCATGCTGAGTCTAGGACTCATCGAGTTGGTTTCGGTTACAGAGGCAACGACCGCTCGAATCCACCGCCTCGTGAGACGACATCCCTCGAGGGTAGATCAAATGCTGGACACCGGTCCGCTACGAAAGGACGTTCGCTTGACCTTGGGTTAGGTTTGTCGTGGGCCCCAAGCAAAGTGAAGGAAGAAGCTCTACTCCCATTCGGACGGTCTGCTTCTGTATCACGTCGCGGAGAGAATGGAAGGACCCAGAGGAATGTTCCTGCCGCTGGAGATAGTGCTACCGATCTCTCAAAAGCTGGTCGCGATATTGCAGAAATCTTTCGAACCGTTCTTGATGAGGATTCATATGCTGCATTTAGGAACTGTGAGTTTTCTCGTCTCATCGTACTCTTTTCACACCTCGCTCATCGCCGTTCACCCTCCTTTGTCATAGATGTTCGTCGGTTCGATGCTAAGCAGATTCCTTTGGATGGCCCGACTGGTATCTTAGCCTGCGTAGAACGTCTTCTGTCACACACTCCAAACCTCGATAGGGCGGGGAAAGATCGCCTCCTCGATAGTTTCATGCGAATCATACTTCAAAACGCCTAAACCACACCCACATCCCACGCACACTTGCGCTACCCCACCCATCACAGACGCTGTGCGTTCCTGTTATTTATCTCGTTAAGCATTTCCCCCTCATTTATTACGTCATTATTATTGCGAATAGCAATAATATTGGCTGGCATTCATCTTCGCTTTTCTTGGGTTCCCATTGACATAGATTTTATTCTTCTTTATTGATTACCTCTACTCGCTTTTTGGGCTTGTTATACGTTACTCTTTTGCGATTTCTTTGTACCCTACGTCCCGCTAGCTGGCAGCCTCTTCTATGACTTGCATGTTCTTGTTCATGTTTATGCCTCGCCATTTCTTCACGCCATGTCCATGTCCATGTCATGCTACATAATGCTTGCTCTCGTTATGGTTCCAATGCTGTGTTTACGTCTCGACGTTCTGATACTTTAGTAATGTCACTCTATCTTGTTGTGTGGATGATTATATTCCATGTCATTGCAATGTACGGTCGAAGAGGATAGAAGGTCAAGAAACTAGATATACGTTGTAACGAGAAGGTCATGTCGCGGGTCGTAGAGCTCTGAGGCGCTCAGCGAGTTTATCATCCTCCTCACCGACCTTCTCCTTTGGAGCTGCGAGATCAGGGACAGCTGCGAGATCCTTGGCTTGGAGATCATGTTGTAGCTCAATGTTGGCTTCCTCGGCCGTCTGCCGCATGAGCTGATCTATCTGGTCTTGCGGTGTGGATACTGCGGTCGTTGCTGACATGGCGTCTTCCATGTATGAGGTCTGCACATCCATGTCCGCGAACTGTGTTTCGAACTTGTCCATTACCAAGGAAATCTGGGACAATGAGGGGTGTGTTAATGTTTGGAGGTAGTTCCAAACAAAGGCTACGCACTCGCTCGAGGTTCATACTGTTCATGGCTTGATCCATGCCTCTTACGACCGACGTCATGTTTCCGGTGACTTGCCTCATCGTGACGGCGGTTTCAACTCGACTGGCGACAGCGTCGATGCGGCTGGATAGTCTGAGGAGATTGAGGGCTTCTGACTTCTTCCTTATGGCGTTCGCAGCGTATATCCTCGCGCCATCGTTATTGCCCTGCTGTAGCGCCTTGTCGAAAGCGTCAGCTATAACCCATGCAAGGGAAGTGCCCCGAAACTCACTTTCTTCAGCCGCGACTTCTCTGTATTTTCATCTTTCTGCGCTTTCTTTGCCTGACGGCTTAGAGTCTTCGCAGTGAACTAGGGAAGGATGTTCAATAAACCGCAGTCACTGAGGCCTGTGGAATGTAATACCTTGAGCTGAAACAGTGTTTCTAATAAAGATCAGCTGCCTCCGAGGCATGCAAATGAGTATCGATGCTGACTTTCTAGGTTGCTCATCGTTGCGGTTGCTTTGAAGTTGTTGGACGAGGGAGAGGATATGGATCAATTATCGCCTGTAACTCCGAGATGGGAAGCGTGGGCGCTAAGTGACCCTCTTCTCCTCCTTCCCTCCTTCCAACAACGACGTCCCTCAGCGGTGACAACAATCTGACTCTACCCGCCGTTTCTGTCAATGACCATACTATATTACACGAGGTGAGTCAAGCCGTGGAATGAAAACACGAAAATACACGCTGAAACCACTTCAAAGTTACCTCGCCTTCTTCGCGGCATTCGCTTTCGTCACACTTTCGCTGGGTACGAACCATTGTTCTCCATACGAAATATGAGTGAAATAAACTTCTATAGCGAGCGGCCTGCTTTACGTCTCAGAGCTAATAGAGGAACACTCGAGGCAGTCTAAATTCATCGGAGAGAAGGGTATCTATGTACGTGTTTTCTTGTCTCAAGTGCATGCCCAGATTGACAATTTCTATTAGGCGATTATCGCTCTACATGTCCTCTTATATCTCTTCGACTCCCTCCCTCTGACGCACGTCGCGTTCTCAATACTCTGCCATCTGGTGTACCTCCAAAACTTCTCTACTACATGGCCCACTATTTCTCTCACATCAATATCCTTCATCGCCTCATGCGCTCTAGTCATTGCGGATCACTTCTTATGGTTCTTCCACTTCTCGCGCTTGGCCAACTACAACAACCACGCCAGAACATTCCGAGAAGCTGGTCAACCGTCTTACAGTTTTGGAGAGACCGCGACGTTCTTCGCCATTTGTGTATGGCTTGCGCCTCTCTTCCTTTTCCTGAGCCTCAGTGCAAATGACAATGCATTGCCCGTATCATCAGGTATTTATCTACCATGCTCCAGTGACTAGTCTTCCGCTAAACCAAACTCAGCCGCCGATCCATCAACTCCATCTCTGTCGAGACAACAACCTGCACCGTCTCGCGGTTCTCTCTTCAGGTCGATTGTCTCAGAAGCTCTGCCGAGTGTGCTGTCAAGGAAACGAAAGGGTACGGGGGAAGGATTGATCGCACCGCACTCGCCGATTCCCAGTTCCCCTTCTTTCCATCCATCCCGATTTTCTTCGCCTCCTCCCCCATCACCAAGAGCACCTAGTGGAAACTCGGACTTGAACGACTCGAACTTTAAGCTAGCTACGCCCCCGCGTCGGTCGAGCAACCTTGTCCGGCGACCAGTCGGTGAACTACAAGGTCTCGGACTGAAACCTAGTTCCTCGCTTGGTACCCTGGCTTCCTCATAGCTTAGAGATACATACTTAAATACCATCCTTCTTTGGCCCTGTATGGGCGCTTGTGTTCGTTCAAGGACCCTGGTCAGTCTTGAGAGTGTTGAGCCAGCGAGGCAGTACGTATCGCGGATAGTTCAGAGATCCTTTGTCATAAACCTTGGTCTTTTAGATCGAGGATTTACGAAGTGACATATTCCATTCCTATTAGTAGGTGCAAAGGCAGAGCCTGTCCAGGTTGACGGTTAGAGAAGAGAGAGCTAGTGTATACATTATAAAAATCTTTAGGTAAATCCTCTATGCCTCTTGCTGCAAAGATATTAACCAACGGAATCGCGTCAAGCGGGTGTGTTGAAGGAGTTCTGAAATTCAACAGCGCCGAAGGTGCAACGTTTGAAGCCTGCAGCGGAGGTGTCAGCATTTGAATGGTAAATTGTGCGGTGCACAAGGCATTGGTACGAACAGCGATCAATTGCATCTGGAAAAGCAACAAAGATGTGGTCAATATAAGTATGTTGCAATCATGCAAGCTAAGGACTCGCCGTCATGAATATCTCCTATCATCATGCCACCCATTAGAGCCATCGACTAAAGAGGGGTTAGTCTTCTGTGGAAGCAGATGCCAAGTATGGACTCAACGAAACACAGAGTACCTGGCACGCAGAACCAACCCCAGATTAAGAGACCGAAGGGCTATTTGTAACATTTTTGTCGGAACCAAATGTTATCAAGAGGGAGAAAAGGAACGGGGACAAACCAATAATGCATAGCTGTATATAATGATTGAAATCCATAAGGGAATGACGTATCTGGCTTTAGATAAGTCAAAGGGTATAATAAAGGTTTATAGGAATGACTGACGGGTAGGAGGCGTCGGTGAGGCGAGGGATCGACTCAAGGTGAGCCTTGAGCATATCTAACGAGAGAAGGAGACTCGCTGGATGTGTTACCGATATCAGCGAAGTGTGAACATATGGCCAGACTACGCCACATACCGGCAGTAGTCTCGTCGATGTCATTGAGTCGTTTCATTCGCAAGATTAACATGTACTAAGAGCGGTTAGACACAGATCACAGTAGCAGGTGTATAACAGACCAAGTCAATCCATGCTTGGCGTGGTACGGTGGTTTCGTCAAGACCTTCACTATCTTCACTGGATGGAAAGGCGTGGCCCAGAAACAGAAGGGCTAGCTTGAAAACGCGAAGAGGCGCCAACAGCATTGAAACCACTCGATGAGCATGCTGCAATTCCGCATGGGGCTTTGCAGGAGAGGAGGAGAGAGATTGTCCGCATGAGCGGTTATTGGTGGAAAGTCCAGACTGTTCATCGACCACAGTGAACCCCAAGGCGACGGCCAAGTCTGCCAGATGACTACAAATCGTTGCTTGGGCGGAGGGTGATACTTTGGGTGTAGCTAAATCGGACGCTCTTGCTGAAAAGGAGTCATTCAACACTGGCCGAAAAATGGACGAACCAGTTAGGGTCCCAGCAAAATCCGCAATGAATCCAGAGGTCTGCGACCATGGACGAACGACTTTGGACAACCGCTTGGACGGGAATTTAATCCTATGAGCAGCGCATCCATAGACAGCCGCAGTCACACTACTCTGGAATTCATCTAGGAATCCGCGAAGCACATTTGTTTACTTACCCAACGAAAAGAGCCAAGAACATATTATCTATCGCAACCAGCGCGCACTTGCTGAAAATGGTTGCGGACCAGAATGCAAGACACAGCGACGAAAGGAGGAGACGGGATACATGTTTCGCAGAAAAGGACAAAGAGTCGCTGTCAGGAATTTCTGGGCTGCTCAATCATAATCAGTTGAATTGAGCGCAATCAAGCACCATTGACTCACGAGTTGAGGAAAAGAAAAGAAGATGGATGCATCGCTGATGTGACAAAGTGCTGAGCGCTTCCACTCCTCCAGGTCAGTGACCTCAGACAAACCGTACATATGATGTCGTTCGTGTTCATTGAACTCTCACTAGCACTGCTTATGCATATGTCTTATGTTCAAGTCTAATGCAAATGTCTGACCCGTGTCAAGTACTCTCAGTCCCATGGGAGTGCTTCCATGTAGGCGCGAGGTTAAACTTAGTTGCCTATTTTGGAGGAGACCAAGCCATCGCGTTAGACTCAGAAGCGCCGAATTCGCGTCACTTGAATTCCTTAGTTCAATCTCTACCTCCAAGTTCGCGCCGTCCATTCGTCCCTAATACCATTAGACATCGTCGCTATCGGCTGGATCGATACTTAAACCATGTATCTCTACCTGGGTGCCAACCCTCGCGCCCTCTACCTGGCCACGAGTGCACAAGACGAGAAGCTCGGGCGACCGCATAGAGCCCTGGTATTCCGACATAACGAAGTGAACCCCTCCCAAGCCATCGTGGAGTTTCTCCCCAAGAAAAACATCGAGTTCTCTTCTCTAGTTCGCTTGACAAACAGAGTGATCAAAGGCTGTCTAGGCCTCATAAGTATAGAGAATGGTGCGCGGCGAGTCCCTTTATGTATGTTGAGCGGGATTGACCTTCGAGGCCTCAGATATCTTCCTGGTCGTGGTCACCTCTGCTACAGAAGTGGGAAATACTCGTCCATCCGGTACCAAGGCAGAGTCCGTGGGCAGGATACACGACGTCGCCTTCTACAGCCTCAACTCTTCGGCTTGGGACGACCTTACTGCGGCCGCAGAGCTAGCTTCAACCCCAGACAATATTGATGCAATGATGCGGGATAATTACTCTCAGTCAAATCCTGCATCACAAGTCTTAGAACATCCCTGTGCTCCTCTCATCAAGATTCTCGCCTCTGGTTCTTTCTATTATGCTGCCGGCTCAGAATGGGACATATCCTCTCGTTTATCGCGTCGCCTATCCCGGGAGAAAGGATCACATGCAGATATATCTGTCTATGACGAACGATTCGTTTGGAACGAATACATAATACAGAGTCTGATTGACTTCCGTGGAAGACTCGACCCACACGAACGTAACGATTTTGATCTGTGCCAATTCATCGTACGTTGGTTAGCGATCTATCGTACTCTATTCAATGTCTGTCTCAGATGCTAGTAATTCAAGGATATGTCGGAATTTTTACAATGGCCCTGCCAGCTCCCCCAACGAATGGAACTCCCACCTTGGCGACGTTATCCCTTATATCCCGACTTAGCTGGAAGCGCGCCGGGACACGGTTTAATACTCGTGGTGTAGACGATGATGGAAATTGTGCGAACTTTGTGGAGGCATGTTTCAATTTTGCACCCGTCCCTCCTCAGCTACATCTATTCTCTAGACGGAGATTATCCTCAGTTCTGATCAGCATTGTGTAAGTTACGTCCAAGTGAGGGGAAGCGTGCCTTGTACGTCACCCATATAATGCGTATATATATGCGCTTATCTTCAGCCATAGTGTTCTGGGAGCAGCAAGGCTTCCAAACTTTCGGGCAACGGATACAGATCACTCGACCGCATGGCTCTCAACCTGCTTTCGAACGCCACTTTGCTCATCTCATAGAAGAGTATGGCGCGGTACATGTAGTGAATCTCCTCGGGACAAAAGAAAACGAGGCCACACTCACTACGGCGTATTCACGCCACCTACAGGTGGCGCGTGCCTCTCTGGGTGATGATCTAGAAATCACTCACTTCGACTTCCACAACGCCGTACGCCTCGGCGGACATGATAGCGTTATCCGAGAATTGAGGTAACAGCATCCATCAGTTTTGGGGATAGATAACAACGATCCTTAACTCCATTGTTTAGGCGAATGGAAAGCATCGTGGACCACATCGATCGGTTTGGCTTCTCTATGTGTGACTCGGCCTCAGACGACATAATCACTGACCAAAAAGGCGTATTCCGGACCAACTGTCTGGACTGGTAAATCCTTTACCCTCTGCTGGCGTCTCGTCGTCATTCCTTACTCCTTCCTCAGCCTTGATCGCACCAATTTCGTGCAGGACATCCTTTCTCGGCATACCCTCGAGCAGTACCTCCTCCTCGTTCGGCGAGAATGGATTCAATCCAACACTCTGTGGTCGTATCATCGTGAACTCTGGGCCGAAAATGGCGACGCTTTATCCAGAATATATGCGGGCACGGGTGCACTCAACACGAGCTTTACACGAAGTGGCAAGCGTACGCTGGCAGGTTAGTTGTCTCCCCCGTTGCTGGTATCTTCAGTGACAGATCTCTTGCGTCCATTGTGCAGGCGTACTATCCGATGCGACCAAGAGCGTTTCAAGAGCATACATTAATAACTTCCAGGACAAAGGCAAACAAGTTGCCATCGATATGTTCCTTGTGAGTGGGAAGCATGTTCATACCCTCTAGGTGATATCGAAACTCTTCTAGGGTAATATGAGTAACCAGAGGCCTGTAACTATCTTTGATCCAATACACGATTCTGTTCGAGCGGCACTGGAACAAAGGTATGAATGTATCTTTCGGCTGTGTTCGCCCTAATTTCGGTGTTCCGTCTAGAGTACATGAATACTCCTCGACGAAGCAATGTACCATATTTGTGGGTACTTGGAATGTGAATGGACGGGTAAGTAATTTCTCCAGATGAATGCAGAGTGCTGAACCGCCTGGAATTCAGGCACCATCCGAGTCATTGAACCCATGGTTATTCCCCCGCGACGGTTCGTCCTTGAGTCCTTGTTCCTGTCTCCCTTTCTAACCTTTTCCCAGGTCTCGATGAGTACGTATACGCAGCATGGATGGCACCCTCTGATGTCCATTTTGTAGTCCTGATATATTCGTTTTGGGGTTTCAAGAAATTGTGCCTCTCACTGCACAACAAATCGTTCAAACAGATCCCGAGAAAAGGTAAATATGCCCATGTAAGCGGTTGGTTAGGTATTTAAAGTTATGCCAACAGGCGCATCTGGGAAGCGAAGATACAGGAAACCTTGGAGTCGAATCCTAATAAAAGATCGAACTATGTTCTCCTTCGGAGCGAACAGGTATGGCGTTCCTCGCCACCACCCCTTCTCTTAATTTAATTCATACAGCTCGTGGGCACTGCGTTGTTCGTCTTAGTGAAGGCGGAGTTGACTGGTGTCATGCGACATGTTGAAGCTTCGAGCCGTAAGGTGAGTCACATACCGAGGTCGTACTATTGAGTTCTTGATCACCATTAGACGGGCTTAAGAGGCATGTCAGGAAATAAGGGTGCAGTCGGCGTGCGACTTGAATACCACGACACCAGCTTCTGCTTCTTGACGGCCCACCTCGCAGCAGGGCACCCAAATATCGAAGAACGTAATTCCGACTTCCGAACGGTAGTAAACGGATTGCACTTCCAGAAAGGCAAGACCATCAATAGCCATGAGTAATGTCCAAGACAATTCAGACACAGATTTCACACTCACATCCGTGGTCCAGGAATATTATCTGGCTTGCCGATACTAACTATAGAATTGACCTCGATAACAAGGTTGTCAGAGATCTCGCACAGCGGGGGGAGTTCGATGCATTGGTTGCGGCTGATCAGGTTCGTGACGTTCTAGCTTACTGTCTCCCTCGGGAAGTAACTTTGTCGATCAGCTTCACCAAGTGATGGACGCTGGTGCAGCCTTCGAAGGATATGAAGAAGGACCATTGTTGTTCCCACCGACATATCGCTACGATCTTGGCACCAACGTGTATGATACCAGTGAGAAAGCTCGAATACCAGCTTGGACAGGTAGGCCTTGCCCTAGCACATTGTTATCCGTAACTGACACCCATGTCCCAGACCGCGTTCTCTTTCGAGGAAGTCATCTCGATCTGTCCGTTTACTCTCGAGCTGAACTTAAAGGTTCCGACCATAGACCTGGTAAGTGTAAATTTCACATCCGGAGCTATGGATCCTATCTCTCCATTAGTTTATGCGATCTTTCGATGCGACGTGCGCGTTGTCGATACTCTCAAGAAGTCAGCATTATCCCGATTGTTATTGGAGAGCGTCACATCTACGGAACCAGGGGAGAAACTCGATGAAAAGTTGGCTAAGCTCTCATTGCCGAGTTACACCGAGTGTAGGATGTCTCATCCACCACCCTGGCATAGCTTAACTCTTCAATTTCAGTGCCACCTCCTAGCTCCGACGATGCAGCATGGTGGGATAGTCCAGGTGAGTTCACCGGCTTTGCGCATGTATGAGCCTCACTCAGGCTATTGTAGATCATCCTCACGGTGTTGTGCCACTAGCCGAGTTGCGCAAAGTACAATCACGCTCTCGACATGCCCCCAACCCGTTCGATATCCCCGATTCACCCATCTCAGAGTCACCTTCATCGTCGGACGAAGAGTTGTATTCACACGCGTTGAAACTACAGACACCACTCGCCCCCACGAAGCCAGCACCGAAGAAACCACCACCGCCTCCAGCTCGGAAGAAAACGGTGGGTGAAGAGCAAGTAGCATTATAGATACAGAGGATGAAAATGGTGGTAGTAAACCGCAATAATACTAGATGAGCCCTTGTTTCTTCAGGTCTTCGTAAGTCTTCCTGTTGTAAACATTTCCTTCATCGTCTTCGAGTTCTTCCATGGTTTCCTGCTCGAATATCTCGTGTCTGCCTTCTTGCTTCAACTTTTCAGCGACTGTGATGAACGTGACGTCAGTGGCCTGGGCGACTTAGTGTTTTCAGTAACGTACGTGCAAGGGCATCCTCGATGCGAGTAATTTCATGGAAATGCTTTGTATTGGGTAACCCCAAAGCTCGCATACCAAATGCATGCCGCGATTCCTACGAAGACGTGAGCCTTGCGAATCAGTGATTCATTTGCAACAAACCTGGAAATGACGATCGAAGTTTTTCCTGGACATTCGAATAGGACTCAGACATCAGCCATTACTTCGAAGAAGGCGAAAAGGCTCACCTTCCCATGTACACATGATCCGAACATATTTCACAGCGGTACTCCACGCCCAGACCATGCAATTTATAGAGCCAGTAAGGAATAGGTTTCCCATCCCAACCTAACGGTAGCTTCAGAGGGTTGTAAATCCTCTCCTCTTCCTCTTCTTCGGGTGCACCATCAGCGGTAGCGGCAGGCGGTGGTGCGGACGGCTTTGCTTGTTCGAGGAGCTCTTGCTCTCGTTCACGAGCCGTGAGGGAGAATCGACGTTCAACGTTTGATTTTGTATCGTTGAGAACGCCAATGAGAGTTCTCAGGATGGAGGTGACCATGTGTGTATGATAGGCAGAAGTCCGTAGCTTATTCTTCTGGGTAGCGCCATTGGTAGGTGCATGCACGGCGCCATTACCGTTAGGATTTGAAGCAGGCTCACCAGAGCTAGCCATCTTGGCTGTTGCCTTTATGTGTTTTTTGGACGTAAGGTGAGCATCGTAAACAGTTTGCTTCGAGTAATTCTTTTGGCCTAGGTATATGGTTATGGACACACTGGATAGACATAGACACAAGTAACGTACATGCAGAGCACCATATCCCCGGAGCCTCCCCATCGGTTGTGGCATTAGCGCCAACTATCCAACCCTCTATTTCCCCTGCGTCCCACTTATTGCTAAATTCCTCCTCGCTTGCCCGTTCTTGACTTTCAGTGTCTACCAAAGGTTGCATGCGCTTGGATACCGAAGACAAGTATGCATGGAGATTTTTTATATACCTATTCACGCGCTGGTTACTCGGGGAAGACAAATGAAAACAACTTTGACACTCACGTTTCGTAGTCTTTCGTGGCTCGCGTTTCGACGCTCAACTCCTGGTGTACTGGAGAGTCCTGTGCTGTCATAAGCAAGTCAAGATATTGTAGGTAGCCTGGCCGCTTTCCCAGACCCTTGAGGTTACAGTACGCGGTGTGGTTGGCGTACAAATCCAAGTACTTTCCGTATGCCTCTTCTCCAGAGAACAGTAGGGAGACCGCTGGTAGGAACGTTAGAGAAATGGACTGCACTACTAGACATGAACGCACGGTCTTCAGCTTCCAACTCCTCCTCGTCGGCTGGATCTGGCTCGTAGAGGAAAGCCTCAATTTCGAGGGCAAACCCGTCTGGCGCTGGATCAGGGTATTTGTTGTAGTGTTCCTGTATTTTTACCAACCGGGAGTAGAATTCCGAGAGGTCGTTTTGCTGAGACTGTGTCGACAGAGCTTCAATCTCCTCCTTTCGAGAGGCCTCGTCCTCGTAAAGGCCGTTCAGCGCGACTGTCCTCGACGTGATGCGGTCAAGAACTTGGGAAGCCTTGTGCTCATTTTGCAGCTTGGCTTCGTGTGATGGTGGATTTCGCGAAAGGAGAGTAAAGAGTGCGCGTTCGAGGCGTTCAATTTCTTCGTGAGTTTGTCGCTGTACTTCGATTACGGAGTCCATCGTTGGGGTTGGAAGCGCGGTCGGGCGCTTGTTGACTGTTTCCTGGACGAGTTTCCTTTTCAACTCCGACACCCACAGTCCTACTTTCAACTTCGACGACCAAAATGTCTGGCATTAACGTGGGGGACGATGTGAGTGCTTCAGTGGGTGGAGTATACAATGCTAATTGCTGAGACTCGGTTCTAGAAACTTGTTTTCGAGTCCTCAGAGGCCATATCAGTCGTCTCCACGTTTGACGACTTTGGCTTGAAACCGGATTTGCTACGAGGAATCTACGCTTACAGTGAGTACAATGCATGTTTGGTGACGATGGCGACTTAAATTTTCTGGGAAGACTTTGAAAAGCCATCTGCTATCCAGCAGCGAGCAATTCTACCCATTACGCAAGGTCGCGATGTCATTGCCCAAGCTCAATCCGGGACAGGTAAAACTGCAACATTCTCGATATCCATCCTCCAATCCATCGACGTGACGGTCAGAGAAACGCAGGCGCTCGTGCTGTCTCCTACTCGCGAATTGGCGACCCAAATACAATCAGTCGTCCTTGCTCTAGGGGACTACATGAACGTCCAATGCCACGCTTGCATTGGTGGTACATCCATAGGCGAGGATATCCGTAAACTCGAATATGGGCAGCATGTAGTCTCTGGGACACCCGGACGCGTCTTTGACATGATAAGGAGACGGTCCCTGCGCACCCGTAACATCAAAATGCTTGTGCTGGACGAAGCCGACGAGCTCCTAAACAAGGGCTTCAAAGACCAAATTTATGACGTATACCGCTATCTCCCTCCCGCTACCCAAGTTGTCCTCCTCAGTGCCACACTGCCTTACGATGTCCTGGAGATGACCACCAAGTTCATGACCGACCCGGTCCGTATCCTCGTGAAGCGTGACGAGTTGACGTTGGAGGGCATTAAGCAGTTCTTCGTTGCGGTTGAGAAAGAAGACTGGAAATTCGACACACTCTGCGACCTTTATGATACGTTGACTATAACGCAAGCTGTCATCTTCTGCAACACGAGACGAAAGGTGGGCCGAATCGACGTTACTGGATTTGAATTTTACTCACAGCGACGTCACTATCCAATCAGGTGGACTGGCTGACCGAGAAGATGCGAGCGTCCAATTTCACTGTGTCATCTATGCACGGTGACATGGTGCAGAAGGAGCGAGATGCTATTATGGCAGAGTTCCGTGGGGGCACATCGTGAGTGTCGTGAGAGCATAGCTAATTAATTGACCCCATAATATCCTCCCAGGCGCGTCCTTATTACTACCGATGTCTGGGCAAGAGGTATCGATGTGCAGCAAGTTTCGCTTGTAATCAATTACGATCTCCCAGCGTGAGTTGCTTCACAAACCTGGTCTCGTTCACTCCACTCAATTGCTCCGATCAGAAACCGTGAGAACTACATACATCGCATCGGCCGTTCTGGTCGCTTCGGTCGCAAGGGTGTCGCTATCAATGTGAGCCCGTGTTATGTCTGAGTCTGTCTGCGATGCCTATTCATTTCAATGTGTAGTTCGTGACTGTGGAAGACGTTCGGATTCTCCGAGATATTGGTGTGTATCTACATTTATCCTTTTACCGCAACGACGACTAATCATTCCACAGAACAATTCTACAGCACCCAGATCGTAAGCACCCCGCGGCTTTGACACTTCATTTACTGACCCTGGTGACCAGGACGAAATGCCTGTCAATGCCGCTGAACTTATTTAGTGCCTCCACCTTTGTACGATTCAGGGACTGGTCGTTTCCTTCCAAAACTTCCCATGAGGTCTTCTCGCATGCAGTCTCTGTACTTGTCCTTCCTGTTGCCTTTGTCACCATCATTAGACTGCATAAGCTGGAGACCCTAGCAAGGCGATGAACCATGGTGGATCTATCATGTACCGTATATTATTTCAAGTAAAGGGCCCTTCATTGGTTGGTATTGTGGCCGACCCATTAACAGAGGAACAACGACCGACGACAAAGTTTCCTTGATATGAGCAACAGCCGAGTAATGACCGTCTGGTTCGTCGTCACCGGTCCATCCCGATCTATGATGAGCAAGTCAAGGCCCACAAGCCACAGACGCAGACCTGCAGCATTGGCTAGATAATTGGCTCTTCTTTCCCCCGAATTTTGACTAGGCGCGTGAGCATTGTGCCACAAGACATGGTCACATTGCGAGGGAATAAAATAAAGGACCGAAGAATATCTGTCAAGTACCTATCTGGCAGGGCTACGCCGTACATGTGAGCGTCGAAATTTAAGAAATGAGAACCCAACAGTGACCGCACACTTCGGTGCGTATATGTGGTAACTAAGCACCAACTTCCTTGTTTTTTTAACGGTGAGTTACCTACGGGTGCTGTTACTTTCCATCATTTGTTATGAACATCTCCAATTGGAAGTGATATCGCGTCTTCGACCAAGCCCTCAACCATCCTATTCATTGATGGAGGCAATTGGGATAAAGGGTCATAGCGAACGTAGGAATACCCCGCACACGAAGTGGGAGCAGTGCGATGGCCATCACCAAACACCATTGGGTGGAAGCTGATCGGCAGTACGCTGGTGTAGGCTTGTACCACAGCTTCGGCAAGGGCAGAGTCCTGGCTATATGTGGGCAGCTCAAACACGGGTGAACCTGCTTGAGCAGACACATGAGAACGCACAAGAGGCCTAGGATTCCCCCGAAGTCATCGCGCATGGAAGTTTTGACGGAGAAGGGACCTGTTGCGTCGAGTCTCGCCGAAGTAAAACAAAATGCTGGCACAATCAGCCAGTCAATACTTTAAATAAACCTAGAATGCGGACAGTTTAAATCGTCGAGTTAAGTTCTCGTTCAAGGATTAAAGTTACGACAAAACAAGTGAGTCGGAGGCAAACCTTGTGAGCATCATAAACATCGGGTAGAATATTCCACAACGGGAATTTTGGGGCTTGAATCATTGGTGTGAAGATGTCCACGATGTCTGATCTGTGATGGCGATATTGCCTTCCGTCCAATTCCACCAGGAAGGCGTGTCGTAATCGGCTACGATGACGGTTCTCTCCATCGAGGGATTCGGCTTGTGACTACAAAATCCTTCCGCTGCACGGAGACTCCGGAGGGTTTCATTTACGAAGAAAAAGTAAGAATCCCCGAATAGCATTGGCAAAAACCGGGACATCCTCTTCGCGAGGGTTTCACACGTCTCGACGTGTGAGTGGACGGGCAGCGTCGACGGCGATGGTTTTCTGTACCTTGAGGCAAGGATGTCTTGAGGGTGGGTCGAAGCGGTGGCCACCCTTTGCTTCCGTCCTTGCCATCCAAGGTAAGTTCTAGCCTCTCCGACTCATCAAAACCAAGACATGGGATGGCGCACCACATGTGGACTCAAACATGCAAAACCAGACGATAACCGCTGGGATCCCGTTCGTAATCAACTTCGGAATTTGTTCCACAGGTCACCGATTAAAACAGCATTGATTGCAGTAGACCCTATAAAGAGGACGAATCAACACCAAATGAAGGAACACATCGCACCAGCCTCTGTGTCGGAGATGTGTTATCTAAGACAGTAAGTGACTATTCCCGAGTGCCTTGGGTTCAGGCCGACGTTGACCGTCTCCGATAGAGTACGAAATATTTACAAAAGGTACGCCGTTCAAGCACTCATGACGAGACGAAGGAATGAACCGATATTAGATGCGGGCATGGTGTTACTCAGGTGGGCAAAATTACTCACTGTCATGGATGTTGGCGATTGAAGGGGTTCGCTTGCAGCCGGACCAAGACGTAAGTCGGTGGCCCCTACGCACTGGCAGCGAATAACACGCCGGTGCACAGATCGTGTGCAACCTCGTCAACTGCCGGTTCAGCCCAAATCATCCAGCAGATTGTCAAGGTCCTGAATGCATAAGGAGTTGTTGGCAATAGTAAGCATTTCTCGGGGGTACGCGAACGGTGGTTGACGACATATGAAGCCGACAGTTCCCACAACAGTATTGTGGGTGGCACTCATTCCAATGACCAGTCCTTTAATCGCCCGTTCAGCGCCCCATATAGACAAACTATGCCCACAATGTGAAGCGAAGCAGCCATCCTCTTCCCGAGCTGCAAGGTAGCACCCTTTTCACTTAACTTCAGGTGAGGCAACAGTGTATTATACGATGAAGAACGACTATGTGATACATGAGTAAGCAGGACCGTAGGTAACAAATAAGCGATAAAACCTGGACTCAGTCGTCGCCTATGTTGTGTTTCTGTTTTAGTTGTGCTAGCTCTTCTTCTCGTCTTGCAAGGTCTGCCTTTGCCGCCGCCGCATCTTGTTTCGCAGGCATGTGGTAAAGGACTACGATATATCGCTCTTGCAAGTGGAAACCGTTCAGGTGATCGAGCGCGTTCTTAGCCTGACTTGACTATCAACAACCCGAAGACAACGTGCAAAGTATTGAACGTACGTCCATAACATCGTCGAAGACGACAAAAGCCGTGCCCTTCGTCTTCTGCTCGTTGCCAATGCGAATTTGTCGTATACTTCCATAACGGCCAAACAAGTCATAGAGATCTTCACCAGTAATTTGGTAGTTCAAGTTCTTCACGAACAGAATACGATTGGCGCCAGGGGGTAGCTTAGACTAGAATGCCGAAATCAGCATTCACACTGGCTGCACGACACGGTGGCGCAACTTACGGTGGGACGAGCGAGAGCCATGGATTCGACGACGGTGGATGGAAGCAAGGGGTTGTTTGGTTATGTTTGGTCTCCAAGAACTCATCCGTGTACTTACAAGTCACCCTTACAGAAGTAAAACTACGGAAACACTAATGCAAAGTACAAGAAAAGCTCTGAACCCTTGATCCATCTTCAAAGCCCCACTGGTATCACTTCCGGGTGCAGTAGTCGCAGCCGCCGGATACGAGGTCACACCGTTGGTGACTGCCGTCGACAAAGGCGTGGAAGCCGCTGCACTGGTGCTTGTGGACGTAGAGTTGTCCGGCGCAGTAAAGAAAAAGTTTCCCGCAATTGGCGTCCCAAGCTGCACACTCTCCACGAACTGAGTAAGGTTAAAGTTCAGTCGGTCGGGAGTGGCAGCCACGAATGGTGGGGCATTCTCCATGAAGGCAGAGGACTGGTTAAAAACTAGGATCACATATCTACGTGGCGATTCAGATGAGATCGTCAGGCACATGTACACGAGAAATGTCAAAGTGACCCGCACCTGTGGGCGTCGGAACCGGCTGGAGGGGCAGGGGGGATGTAATCAGAGAGTGCAGCGGTCGTATTCGACAGCATCCCCGTCGTGGGATCGCGCTGGAATCCGCCACCTAGCATGTGCCTGACCTGGGAAATGGAAGTATTTTGTGGTGTAGGGGCGTCGGGATCCACCATGGCAATAACAAAGGTGGAATTAGCAAGGGTGGCATTGGCTATGTCCAGGAAGAACTGCGGTTCGGACGCCGTTTCTGAGTTTTCCAAGGGTTAGTAAATTAAAAGATACATAGTATATAACTCACGAGCCGTGGTCAGGTTCATTCCTGGAGTAATGTTCACTTGTTGCATGGCTGAGTCCGTGAAGACCACGCTCAAAGTGGCCAAGGGACTAAACGTTGGAATAACATCTGGAACGACGGCATCTTGTGTAAAAGCGTCAACAACTCTCTGCGTGTCTTGGCCTCGGACAAGCATCAGACAGCAGAGTACAGCAGGTAGAAGAAGCAGGAACATCGTCGAGGTAGGATGTGTGCTTCAAGGCTGCGGTCCTACACTGGGTTCTTATACTGTAGGGAGCTTCCACGGATCGGCCGGTTACACTGACGGGACTGGGTAATTCGCAATTGGTGGGTGCTTCATGATATCATCGTCGAAAGTCGATTGGGCAGAGTAACGCACTTGACCCACAATTGGTATGTCGTTCTGGATGGAAGCGAGGCGTGTGTAACACCGGGCAGTATGACGACATGCAGAATTTGGGTGGTGGGGAGGGGATTGTCGAAACATTCTTCCTGTCACGAACTTGTGCAGAAGTCCGTATTGGCAACGAGTCCAGCCTTTTCTTGAGACTACGGAAGCGCCCAAACCATCTTGGAGAGGTCTTCCTAAGGATTTCGATTCTCGTCAATGGTTGCGACAAGATGTTCAATATTTGAAGCGCCAGTACAGTGAAGCGCCTCTGAAACTGAATCGAGAGGCGAGGCGGTGCATCGGTGTAACATGATGATAAGTGCATCGCTATAGATACACTTGGCTTGGGTTTCAAGCTCGAGATTCATGGGGATCGCAGTTTTGCATATATTCTTGTCTCACAATGGTATGATCCTTGCTTTCGCCCGTTCTGCTGGTCATTACGCTTCGGTGCTGGTCACTGAAAACAATCTCCGAGTGCTGGTCGCTCAAAAGTTCAAATCAATCTCAGCCACAAATCCTTCCAAATATGCTCCAAATGCTCACCTACATCCTCCCTGAGGTTCCGATGCCACAGTCGATGCTTCTACTCACTGTCGCATCGTTACTCGGAGCCTCCATCTCATTCATCGTTTCCATGCTGGATCTCGGCATCCTTTCGCTATACGTGATACCCCCAATGGCCATCATAACGATTGTCTTCCTCACCACCGTACTGGTCATCGCCCATCGCAAGAGAGAGGAAGGGTACCCCAGTTATTACTCAACCACCGTTCTCTGCGCATATATCGTCGCTGTGGGCTGGTTGATAGGCTTTGTCACCACAGTCGTGGTCATCGCGACAGGAGAAGCCTTCGATTTCGAGGTAAAAAGCTTGCATAAATACGGGGCCGTGGCGAACGAGCATACGCAACGATTCCAGTGTTTCATGGCGCTTCTTGAATTCGGCTTCGTAGGAGGACTGGGGTTATGCGGTCATTGGATAGCCAGAAGAGAGGGAGAACCAGAGAGTTGGAGGCCCAAGGCCGAAGGAACAAAGGAGGCGGGTGGGCACAAGGAAGGGGTAAGTTTGATTTTGATAACTGATTCGCCTGGGCCGAACTGACGACGAGTACCAGTAACGACATGCGACGACTTTTATGAATTCCTCGAACCATGTGTCTATGTACCGCAAGTACATGCAAAGTGCACATTAAGCTACCTTGGACGATGTCAGCGAGTTGAGGATGATATGGAATCAAGCGGGGCTTACTGTAGATTACTTCTTGGACGACCCAAGCTTCATCAACCTCTCGACCTGACGGCATTCGTCTTCGCCCCGCACGCAAACCACGGTGGCTGCATCCTTATCCTCTGCATCTGGTATGGCGCATTTAATGTCTTGGACATCTGGACACGGGCAATCTGCAGGCTTGCGCACGCAGACGAGGGTTGTTGGGCAAAGATATTGAGAACATGATACTAGTTCAAAGCAACATCACTTGTCAATGATTTGTACTGCATCATGCATGATTACATACCCGCTTCAGCCTGCGCCGCCCACTGCGAAGTCCCGGATGATTCACGCTGCTGTCGTTGTTGTCCAAACATTTGACTGAAGTCCCAGCCAAACTGAGCCGAAACTAGAGGAAGTAGAGATAATATAAGCAGCGTGAGCATTGCCGCTCGTGAAGTAGAAGTGAGCATGATGGGGGTAGGGGGAAGATGATACGTGTAGCGATCGTGAGTGTGCCGGGTTGCGTTGGCAGAGTCATGTGATCATGGAGGTGAGGAAGTTCGCAGACTTTCGCAAGCCAAAAGAATCCAAACGAGAATCATATAGATGACTATAAGTTATACTACAATCTTGGATGTCAAAATAAATTTAGGTACATTGTCGAAGGTCCACAGTGAGGGGGGGAATGACAAATCAAAAAGTAACTAGATTGGGAGTCGTGAGGATGGTGTACAAAGCTAGGATAGGTCATATCGAGGAATAAGTTTCGTGGGCGCAAACATGATACAAAAGCGAATAGTTTAGTTAGATTGGATAAGATGAGAGTGCTGGCAGGGGAGACTGAGCAGCGATGTGGGCACCAAGCGGGTGGTCGAAACGAGGGAAAGCTACGAGTCGAGGTCGTCGTGCCCATCTGCGTCGTCCACCTCTTCTTCAAGCATCCGCCGAAGCTCCTTGCGAGTCCCGGCATGTACCTTAGGGGTCGCAGATGAGAGAGGCGACAGAGTCAACGGCGCCCGGCGAGGTGTAGGCGACGGAAGCCGGATTTTGCTGACTACCACGGTCTTTGGCGTCATGGGCACGCTCCGGGCTTTCGCATGGGCGCCAAGGTCAAGTTTCTTCAGTTCGCCAGAGCCTGGAGACAGTGGGACTGTGACGGACTTCTTCACCTTGCGACGCGGCGGCACGTTCTCGGTCTCTTCGGCTGCTAAACCGTTTGGCACTGGTCGCATAGAATCGGCGGCGGATGGGAGGATGATATGGGTGTCTTGATAAATATCGAAACCAGGATAATGTAACGACTGTACGTCTTGGGGAGGTGGCATCTCGCGGGGAATCATTCTCGGGATGTATGAATGAGGAGGAGTGGACGAAGAATCGATGGCAAAATCGCCAGACTCGTCCTCAAACTCTTCAAAGGGCGTCGACGACGAGGACGCGGTGGGCAAGGAAGAGGAAGAGACATGCTTAGCGAGACTCGAGGGATTTTTAGCATCTCCCTGGGACCTTATCCACTCCTCCGACGTAGCAGGCTTGGATGGCGAAAAGTCGAGTCTGCGCACTGGACTTTCCGGGCCACACAAGGCAGCGGAGAAGTAGTCAGGGCCTTTGAGTCGCGAAGGGGGAAAGGGGCTCTTCTTGGTCTTTTCCAGAGAAAAAATCCCTTCTTCCTCGAGGATACGACGCTTGGTCGGGCTGAAGAGGTTGGGAGCGCCAGGCGACAGAGGCCGCTTGTTGGGTCTGCAGCTGGATTTGGAGGATGCAGGAAGGTACTGCTCCAACGGGAGTTCTTGCAGAGGACGCCTCATGACTGATGCTGAGTTCGTCGGCGTCGCTGTCGTCGTCGATGAGGAGGAAGCGTCCGAAGGGATTCAATCGCCTGGAGTACGAGGGAGATACACGGAGTACGGGGAAGAACAACAAAGCCAAGGTTCATATAAAATTGTCGCGAGCCACTCCAACCACGCGATGGCCGCATGCTTCAAATACAGGCAAATATGCCACAACAACGCGAACCGTAACACTGTGACGCGTCGCGTCTAATTTATCCACATCATTCTAGGCACTTTGCTTTGTCCACTAGCGTCGGGCCCAGAGCATTAGTGCGTGCGACGGTCCCTCAACGAAGCTGAGTGAGCATTGTCCAGGCCCCCCGTAGTCACAGAACCCGAGCAGGTACAGCGATATATTATCTATTACAAAGGAAAGCAATGATAGATGAGCGAAAAAAACATAAATAAAGCAAGATGTGCTCAATACTATGTGACTATGATGACAATGGAGAAGCTTCGGTTTTCATGACGATATCAAATACACCTGTCCCTGTGAAGTTTGGCCTGCCCAGTACGATGTTTCCAGACGGGGTCGACAGATCGTCAAAATCGCCATAGAGCGTCGCGTCGGACAAGAAGGCAGCGGTGGTCTCATACGATGCTTTGAGGAGCGGCGAGGCATTCGTCGAGATACCGCTCCGGTTAAAGGGTTTATACCCGCCATCAAAAGTCTGGGGTGAAGATATGAGAAAAATGGAGGTGAAGAGAACCTTAGCGGCGTACCATATAATCCGCGATCAATTCGAGATGACGACGATCGACTTGGATGCTATAGGCACCGAAGACCCCGCTCATTTCCTTCAGAATAGCGGCCCGGGCCATTTCAACGCCGTATGTTTTCAGAATGGAGTAGATATCATTGGAGTATATTTCGTCATCAACCAAGATACTCTCATCAGAAGAGGCCGCGAATTGCCACATGCCGCGGAGATTGGAGCCGTTGGTGTTGAGCTGAGATGGTCAATGAGTAAATGTCGATGAGTACTAACGGGTCCTCATACCTTGATCTCGGTCTCGCCAGACTTGCTATCTTCTTTGAGTTGGAGACAGTCAACAATGTCGGGGATCTCGCGGATAACGGTCGCTAGACAAGTTCTTTCGATGATTCCCACCAACAAAAGTTTAGGCATATCAGTGCTGAACTAGAGAAGCAGGTGAGGGTCGCGAAGGTGCTAGATATGAGTGATGCTACGTACCTCAAGTTCAAAGTGACATTGAGAAGGCGTAAAGTTGAATGACGTAGCCAAATGCAGATTCCGAAGGAAGAGGTCGGCCGCGCTGCTTTCCGGTAGCTTGACTTTTGTTGTGGGGTTCTCGTTGTCATCCTCATCACCAGATCCATATGCAGCCTCTATCGCATGTTCGTTGGCCATCGCAGCATCCTCCTCGTCTTCCTCATCATCGGAATATGACGCCAACTCCTTCTTCTGTCGAAGCCGTTTCTCGTCGTCCGCGTCGCCATCCCCCACTTCACTCTGCTCGTCATCCGCGCGTGACCGTTTGGACTGAGGTATCTCTGCCCCATCATCTTCCGTCTCTGCGGCCTCACCTCCATCTGATTTTTGTTTCTTCCCCTTTCCAAGTTCGGCAATCTGAGCTCTAACGTCGATGTCGAGCTTCTTCAGTTCAGACTGCATCTCTTTCTTGAGAAGGAGCGGGAACTTCGAAGCGAAACACGCTTCAATCTCCTTGGGCTCGACATCGTACGCTGACCGGTATTCGTGCTTCGGGTAGAAAGCCAACGTGACTGAGAAGTGAGTTCGGCGTGACTGGCGATCCGTCTTCAGGCTTTCTTTGACGGTGACGGTGTCCACTACTTGCGAGAGCACAAGCTTGCTGGCGCGTTTGCAGAATTGCTTCACTTCTTCTTCCGATATACCCTTCCGAACTTTCATTGACATAGAGGGCGTCTTTGGCTTTCGTGAAGCAGTCATGACAATTTCACGTAGTCGAGGAATACCGAGAGTGACATTAGCAGCACCGTGACCTATGTAACGTCAACTACTGCGAGAGCGAGGACTAGACACGACGTACCAGCAAAATGGAAAGTGTTCAAAGTCATCTGGGTAGAAGGTTCTCCGACACTGGAGAGGGGGTGAGATCAGACGAAGGGGGCATTCCAGGAAGCGTACCTTTGTGAGGCAAGAAGACCAACAGCCTCTCCGGGCTCAACCAGACTTCGCAGGTACTTGATATTCATCAAAAGACGGAAATTATTGGACGATATCGGAGCGAGCCGAGACTGGAATAGATCGTCACTGTGTTTCGACTTGAGGAACCCGTCTGGATTGGACTTCGCGTACGCCTGCACGGCTTCGGCGAACTGCTCTGATGTACTTCCCAGGTATCGACTAGGGCTGTATAATGACAAGGCAGGTTCGTATTTGTCCCGTTTAGAGAGTTCACCTTTCCCGGCCCTTTCCGTGGAACGCTTGAGGACTTTCTTCATGTACTCGAGGGCTGTGTCGATGTCAACGGCCTTCTTGATGACAGTGGGGTTGTATTGAGACGCCAAGGTCATCTCGTTCATGGCTACAAAGCCAAACTGGTAGAGATGCTTCTGCTTGGTGACGTCCAAACCGTCACCTCCGTAGTGGAATTGATAGATAGCTTGATCACTTCCGCGGACAGTGTGATCATAGTGGACTCGGATGCCTTCCAAATGCTTGATCAAGCACCGTTGAAGATAACCAGATCGAGACGTTTTCACGGCAGTATCGATGAGACCCTCACGACCAGCCATGCAATGGAAGTAGAACTCTTGTGGCTTGACCCCAGTCAAAAAGCGACTTGCGACATAACCACCAGCAATGGCTTTGGTTTCGAAGGACTTGAAAGAAGGCAAGGTTTTACCGCTGACCATGACGGGGACACGACGACCTTCAAGCTCTTGTTGACCCAAAGCACAAGAAATTTGACGAGCGTTGACAGCACTACCCTTCGCACCAGATACAGTCATGGCCTGCATGTGGTTGTGAGGGAATTTCCGATACAGTCCATGGGGCATGCAAGCGTCCGTGATCGAAGCGGTGAGTTTGTTGAGTTTTGTCTTGACGGTCATATCCAAACCGGCCATTTTGTTGTCGTCCCGAAGCACATCTTCAAGGAGCGTCGTCAACGCAGCAGGAATGTCTTCCTCTTGTGTATCTTTCAGCGAGGGGAAATTCTCGATCGCGCCTTCGGTACCGAGGGATTTACCGTTTTGTATGAGCGTGGTTCTTTTGCTATTACCTTCGGGTGTCAAGATAAGATCGTCCATGCGACAAGTGAAAGCGCGATGCTGCAAGAACTTGGTGAACAAGCGACTGAGAATACCGAGCAATTTCCCAGCAATGTCGGCGCCATATAGCTCGTAGACGGAATGGACAAGACCGTAGTCAGAAGCACCAAAAGCTGCCTTGTCAAGGACACCACTGAGGAGTTCACCGTCCATGAAGACGACTTTGTCCTCCTTCGAATCAGAACCCCAAAGTTGACCGGGGACCTTGGTCTTCGCGAACAAGTTTAGGCCTTGGAGATGGCTAGGGGTGATGTTGAGCAAGACGGTGGAGAGCTATCAATTCGGTAATCAGTGTCAATGGACATCGGACGTGGAGTGGATAACACACAATTTGCTTTCCGGTCCAGAGAGGTTTCGGCTTCCATATCGTAGGGGGGAGTGTTTTCATGAGGCTACCGTCATCTTCTGGACGAAGAGATCCATATAAAAGTTGGAAATATTCTTCTCGGGTGAAAAAGGCATCTTGACTGGTCATCCAAACGCCAGCGACGACGTGATCCTGTATGAGCCCACGGAGAGGATTCCCCGACGTCGGGACCAAGTATTGGTTATCCGTGTTAGCGATGAACATTGCTTCTGAGCGGGCGACCTGGTTCTCTAAGAGGAGTGAGATGGAGGATCTACAATTTTCGACGAAACTTACGAGGGAAATGGATGTTCATTTCTGAGGAACATAGTGAGTTACTTCAAAAGAGGATACACCATAAGAGCAAACGTACCGTCACCATCAAAGTCAGCTGTGTATTTGCGGAATCATGAGAGAAACGAAGAAGAAAGTTAGCCAGGCTTCACGCACCATTGTAAGAGTTACTACGCTGGGTCAGTCGATATGATATAAAAGACTTAACATGGACCATACCAGTTAGCATAGTGCATGCGAATCGTTTTTTCTCCCTTCAGAACCCTTGCTTTGTGCGCCATCATACTAGGTTTGTGCAACGTAGGTTGTCGATTCAAGATCAAGATGTCGCCGTCACGAAGATGTCGATAGACCTTTTTGTTGACGGAGGGAGTGCGCGTATATAACCCACCCTTAGCACGTTCTCCATCCTGTAGCGGAGTGAGCAACTGGTTGGCAATGGCTGTACGTTGTTCGACAGATAGGTTGCCCTAGGAGAGTTGAGTTCGGTCAAGAAAAGTGGACTTGATCCAAGTACACCGTACATACCAAAGCAAGTTGACGTCCGTTCTCGAATTCAACCATAGTAGCACCTGGGTAGCCCTTAGGACCAGCGATGACTCGCTCTCTCATCTCAAGAATATTGAGCTCAGTGACAGGCTCAGGGAAAGTGAGTCTCGTGGCGAACACTGGGGGAATTCCAATTTCATTGGGCTCTATGTTTACGTCGGGTGAGATAACGGAGCGTGCTGCGTAGTTGACCCGTTTGCCCTGATAATGGGAGCGTCAGTTTCGACCCAGTAGGATAAGAATAGGGACGATGTGTACCATCATGTGTTTGCGGAATAAACCCTCCTTCTTCTCCAATAGCTGTTTGACACCTGCTGGTGGGAGTTTGCCTTGGGGGGTCGGTGCAGGATTTTTGTTACTATCCATGAAACTGTTGACATCCACTTGGAGCTGTATCACAGCATCAAGAAGGAAGCCCAATGTGCGTCCCCTGGCCTCCTCGTCTATGGTTGCAGACTTCTGAGATATCTCGCGTAGGTCGTCGTTAAGATCGCGAAGTCGATACGAGGTCCTGAGTACCTTCGAAAGGAGTTCGTTTTGTGGATGCTCGAATAGTGTGCCGTCCATGATTGCAGGCGGTCGGAAACGGGTTGGGGTCACAGGAAGAATGTCAATAAAAAACATATCTGGCGAAGCGACAGAGAATCCGTTGGGGGCAAGCGGCGCAAACGGACCGTGTCGTCCATATAGTAATGCACATATGACAGGGTCTCTTCGGAAAAGGCGTCGAAGATGGGCTTGACACTCTTCGGGGATGACTACACGTTCACCTCTACCTCTTAACGTTTTCGTCTTTCCGCTGGCGCTTTTGGGTAGAGTTCTAGAACGTCGAGCCTCCGCAGGATCTGTAGGATCCCCTTCATCGTCACTGGGCTCGGGAGTCTGATCATCCATTTCAACATCGTCATCTTGGTCATCAACGTTGGCCCTATCAGAGGGTTGCTGTGATACTTTAGCAAACGCCTTTTCTTCGAGCAGCACGTCAGGACGTTTCAAGCCTTGCAGGGACATTCTCTGCTTCTTTGATAGTTCGTACTCTATGATCTTAGTGTGGCCTTCTTTCCGAAAGGTATACGCAGGTCTGGTTGTAATGTTATCAGGGTACGTCATTGACTGAGCGGGACGAAAGATACACACGCAAAGCAACCCTCGTTATGACACTTGTTCGTGATAGTGGCCTTCAAGAATTCGTTGATCAGTTCTTTTCGTGTCTGGTAAACGACACCATCTTTGTAGTGATTTCGAGTAGTCTGTGGGGCCTTGGCAATCATGATGCGGACGTAGAGTTCAATCCTTTGCTGAAACTTCTCTAGCGTTTCTTCTTCGTTCTCGTCATCCACATCTTCACCGTCAGCATCAGTTCGTTTCGCCTGCCCCGATGTTCGAATCTGGAAGCGGTCGATGTCATGGGCTTCATTGAGAAGCCCACGTTCAAGTAGGCGGAATTTGGCGATATATTTGCACATCTAGAAAGTTAGGTGAGGGAAAGAACGTTCAGTGAATTAACACTGCATGATACCGTGACTCTGGACATCTTGAAGCGGTGACAAAACATGCACACCCCACGGAAGAGATTATACATATTGGTCATGAACAGTGGATGGAATACAGGTGCAGGAAGTTCGATGTGCCCATAGTGTCCCGGACATATGAAGTATGATAGGCGACAAGTGGAGCAGCTGTAGTTTGATGTGAGCGAGAGGTCACTTGGTCGAGAAGGAAATTACACACATATCTTGTCGTTCGCTGGGCCCAAGCGCTGGATCGTAAAGACCGCCATGGTTCGGCCGATTGAGGTCATCGAGGAGGACGGGGTTTACTATTTGCTTGACCGATATTCGTTTGATGTCCTCCGAGCTGAGAAAGGAGAAGGAGATGCTCGACACCGTCGAAGGTACCGAGTGCGAGATATTCATCCTCCACACAAGGAAGTTAGATCTAAAAATAACCTCAAGCAAAAAATTTGGATTCCACTTTGCCACGTGACCTGAGATTCCGCTACTGCAAATTAACAAGCGACCCTGGGCTCGATCAAGGCCAAACCACCCTCGAATAAAACAATCAAGTAGCAGTTTGGTCACGGCGTAGCTACGTGTTCACCAACGTCTCTCAAATATGATAGATCTTCAGCTTTTGATCGTTGCTGTTGATCGGACACTAGATGCGATAAATCAAGTCATCGAAGCTGTGGGATGGGACGCGTCGGGCGGTCCGTGTAAATAAAGTCCTCAAATGTACTAAAGTACAGACTAAGTAGTAGATAGGGTATACGCTGAGAGGAGAATCTCGCCGAATCACTCAAGCATGCGTTGCCTGTGGTGGAGGCTGCACGCTCCGAGTCGGCAAATAATCGATAGCGTACTTCGACGGGCGTATCGAAGTAGCACGGGGTTTTGAGCTGCTGGAAGAAGCTGTAGCTTCTACACTATACATATAGAGTACGATTCATAAGCATTCAAACGTAGATATGAAGGTAGCTACTAACGTTGTGGGACATTCCGTTGTGGGCGTTGGGATGGGAACTGAGACCTCTTCATCGGAGCCACCGACTGCATGTGGCCCAGGAGGATGTACAGCCCATGTGGGTAGATAGTCGACCGCATACTTTGAAGATCGAGTGGAAGTAGCGACGACTTCAGCCGTTGGGACGGCATTCTTTGGGATAGCCCTGTATTTCAACGGTCCAGCGCCGTAGCCGAAGGTAGTGTAAGGTTGCCCTGTCGTTTGTCTTCGGACTCTGTGCTGATCGCCTATATCACCTGACTCGACGCGCGTCGCGGCACCATCCACCGTTCCACCTCTGCCACCGCTCTCT